>JAVGWX010000023.1:24515031-24722531 GCA_036924085.1 Ariolimax columbianus
ATCAGAAGACTTCAACGCCAGTCTCTGGACTGACTAACAGAGGACAGTGGCGTGACATGATCAGAAGACTTCAACACCAGTCTCAGGACTGACTAACAGAGGACAGTGGCGTGACATGATCAGAAGACTTCAACACCAGTCTCAGGACTGACTAACAGAGGACAGTGGCGTGACATGATCAGAAGACTTCAACACCAGTCTCAGGACTGACTAACAGAGGACAGTGGCGTGACATGATCAGAAGACTTCAACGCCAGTCTCTGGACTGACTAACAGAGGACAGTGGCGTGACATGATCAGAAGACTTCAACACCAGTCTCAGGACTGACTAACAGAGGACAGTGGCGTGACATGATCAGAAGACTTCAACACCAGTCTCAGGACTGACTAACAGAGGACAGTGGCGTGACATGATCAGAAGACTTCAACACCAGTCTCTGGACTGACTAACAGATGACAGTGGCGTGACCAGATCAGAAGACTTCACCAGCACGGGTATCCTAATGATAATAATAATGATGATGTCGAAGATGAACATTAGGATGGTGTTGAATATGATGATGATGATGTTGATCATTACGAAGAAGAAGAAGAAGAAGAGGATGAAGATGATGATATTGATTATTTCAAAGAGGAAGACGATGATGGTGATGATGTAGAAGATGATGTAGAAGATGATGATGATGAGTCTTGTCTTAACCTTGAAACAAGTCATTCACGAATTAACAGTAATAATAATCGCCTTTACTGTGTGGCGTAGAAATATGGGCAAAAAACAGAGACTAGTTTCTTCTTCTTCATCTTGAAATTTTTTTTAATTCTTAGCATTTTTAAAAAGGATTTAATCAACAAGTTTAACTTTTCAAATTTGTATTTGGAATACTTGGAAACTTGGTATTCAAACAGGCAGGCTATGCCTATTGCCAGGTAGCCGAAGGCGATCCTTAGTACGTTCTTTATTTTGCAAAATTTACTCCCAGCCACTTACTAGACCTGAGCTAATGTATATGCCCATTTGGTAGGACTTTCATTACTTTTATAATTATTCCCGGACATCAGCTAACAAACTACTCTTTTTGATTTATAAATGTTAAAAGTTCTTTCAATTTCAAGTATAATGAATGTGCACGGGATCTCCGTGCTTTTCATAATCTCAAACATGACTAGACCCTGGTCCACCTTGCTTGAGACCAGCGAACGGTTGAATCTTGGAAGATTCCAAACTCCTCCGTTCTGCGCGATTTCGTTTCTGGGGAAGCAAGCGCCTTTACCTCTCAGATATAGCGGCCATAAAATATGAAACAGATAAAATACGACAAACATAGATCATTGATCAGTTCTCCAAGATTGTTATCGTTAATGTAATACTTTTCCCAAAGCGTAATAAAGGAACATGCACGATACCACATCAATAACGACCGGGCCTATGTACGAACCAATAGATGTCTATAATCTTCATTATTTTCCCCACAAAGTTACTTGACATGACAATCTTAGCTTTGATTTGGTTCTTGCTTTTCTTCTCCGTTCGTTCTATCCAGCCTTAAAAATGGCTTTTCGAGTAGCAGGATGGTGTCCGGAGATCGGAATGCGTTGTGTCGCTAGTTTATAGCTTGACTGCGATATTTGCAACTTTCGGTCTGACACATCCGTCTTCGGCAGTGACCCTGACTAAAATGTCTGATCAGCATGTTTAGCCTGACCAGACGTTAGTCTTCAACCCCAACTGTTGACCTAAAGACAATGACCACTAATCGAAATGTATCCCATTCCAATCCATCTCACTGCTAACTCTTCACTGCGTCAGGATAAGACACGTTAATGTCGTGCGAGCGGAAACGGTAAATTACAATTTCGATTTCGTTCAGGGACACACAACAGGACTTTTCTCGCAACCCTAGAGATTACCCGGTTGAAAACCGCTGCCAAAAGTAAATTAAACACAATGTCTTGTAGCCAGGGCATCCTATCTGAGGGTAAGCAAATAACAATCCGTACAATACCGTTAGCAAGTGGGCCGTCGAGTGTTGAACGAATTTGTTTCCGGTAGAGCTGTACGCGCGATGGAAACCAGAGAAGGCGCACTGCCATACTGAGAGCGTTGTAGTATTAGGTGTCAAACATGCTGTCCAAATATTGTGATGTGTGATGCTTAGAAGTACAGCAATCGCTTTTCATGTCGGAGGTACAGGGTTCAACCCTCGTTACACACGCGCGCCAGTTGATCAAGCTATACAATAGCTATCTGGGATACTGTAGAGAACGAAAGACGCCGTCAAAGGGAACTGGTCATCCCACCTTATAGCACCACTGTGTGACATGACATAACACCGGCCATGGTTAGGTGGTTTGTTTAGAGCAGCACAGATGGCGCCTAACAGACTGCGGGTCTACTTTGCTCTAGTGTTTGAGTCTATTAAGACGGATTCGCACATCGATTAACCACCCTCCGCGGCACTTGTCCCAAAGCAGCGAATTTATAAGCTACTCAAGCCTAGCCAGCAAAGCAGGAAATTTTCCTCCCGGCTACATCCAGAGAATACCTCTAGCACGCTGTAGCACGCTGACTTGTTATTACTACTGTTTGGTAGCTGTGGTCTCATTCAATCAAGTTTCTAACACTTCATCGCCGACATCAGTTTTTGCTATGGGAATATATTTACCTTTTCTGGTCGTGCCAGAAACTGCAAGAGGACGACTGCCATACTGAGGGACATTCAATTCATACAGCGTAGCATATTACCTGTGTTGTGTTAGATCGAAATGAGAAACAGCTCAATGGCGCCCAACAGGCCTCAGGTCTAAATTTGCTCTGGAGTTTTAGTCCATTAAAAACGTTATCATCTGACAGAACCACATGTTGAACGGACCTAATCGCTAGCTTTACAAAACATCACTATCATGAACACCACCATCACCCTCCTCATCATCAACACCACCACCCACATCATTACCATTACCGTCACTATCACCATCATCAACACCACCGTTACAACCATCAACACCACCATCAACATCATCACCATCAACACCTCCATCACCCTTATCAGCACCACCGTCATCATCATCACCATCATCAACACCACCATAACAACCATCAACACCACCATAACAACCATCAACACCACCATAACAACCATCAACACCACCATAACAACCATCAACACCACCATAACAACCATCAACACCACCATAACATCCATCAACACCACCCTAACAACTATCAACACCACCATCACCATCATCAACACCACCATAACAACCATCATGTCCACCATAACAACCATCAACACCACCATTACAACCATCAACATCACCATCATCATCATCCCCGCCACCATAATCACCACCACCTCCGTCATCCCCACCAACATCATCACCATCACCATCATCGTTACCATCACCTTCACCACCATCATCACCATCACCTCCGTCATCCCCACCACCATCATCACCATCACCTCCACCATCCCCACCACCATCATCACCATCACCTCCACCATCCCCACCACCATCATCACCATCACCTCTGTCATCCCCATTACCATCATCACCATCATCACCACCACCATCATCACCAACATCATCATCATTCTCCTCCTCACCACCACCACCATCACCATCACCACCACCATCATAACCACCATCATCACCACCACCACCACCATCACCATCACCTCCATCATCATCATCACCATCACCACCACCACCATCATCACCACCACCATCATCATGTAGACAGCCACGGGTTAGGGGAAGTCTCATCTGACAGAACCGCCTGTTGAAAGGACATAATCTCGGACCTTACAAAACAATCCTAACGTAATGTACCTCTTTGTAAGGTATCTCATTTAAGGCCTAAGAAACAGCCAACGTTAACACACGACAAACCAATCATACATTCGGCTTACATTTGCCTGTGGCGATGAAGTCAAATGTGGGAAGACGTTCTGTAAGGCTGACACGTGTCAGTGTTTGTAAAACGTATCCCAGTGATGCTTTATACAGGGGTGCAAGTACAAGGAGTCATATATAAAAGGCTGATGCCAAGGAGTAAGTGTAGAAGTTTTATTGTACTAGGCTGTCTCTAATTAGAAGGTTGTTTTTCTTTACCTTGACTAACCGTTGTCGGTTTCTCCAACAAGAACAATAACAATATCAATAATATTTCTCCTATTTTAACAAATGTCCCTGTCAATCATTAACTCTTGGTTGGTCAGTACACCTTTTCTCGTCAATCACTAACTCTTGGCTGGTCAGTACACCTTTTCTCGTAAATCACTAACTATTGGTCGGTCAGTACACCTTTTCTCGTCAATCACTAACTCTTGGTCTGTCAGTACATCTTCTCTCGTCAATCACTAACTCTTGGTCGGTTAGTACACCTTCTCTCGTCAATCACTAACTTTTGGTCGGTTAGTACACCTTCTTCAGTCAATCACTAACTCCTGGTTGGTCAGTACACCTTCTCCCGTCAATCACTAACTCTTGGTCGGTCAGTACACCTTCTCCAGTCAATCACTAACTCTTGGTCGGTCAGTACACCTTTTCTCGTAAATCACTAACTCTTGGTCGGCCAGTACACCTTCTCCAGTCAATCACTAACTCTTGGTCGGCCAGTACACCTTCTCCAGTCAATCACTAACTCTTGGTCGGTCAGTTCACATTTTCTTGTCAATCACTAACTCCTAGTTGGTCAGTACACCTTCTCCTGTCAATATTTGTGCCCTTCCGCAGTGTTCGCTCCCAATACGAAATGTGTCAATGTTATCTTCTTATCTCGGTAAGTCCTTCTCGCATATGGTTTTCACCTGGTTGTCCGAGAAGCTTGATGGATACGATTCCAACAAACATAAGGGCAGGTAGTGCAGTGCTTGTTAAAGAAGGCATGTCCTGCCACAGGATCAATCACGCGAAGACATGTGTCAACGTCCTCTTCTTCCCTTGGGATGTAATCTCACACCTGGTTTTCACCTGGCTGTTTCAATACATTAATACTTGAATCCTCGTATTCAATCATACAAGGTTGCCTGATAACAGGTAGCCATTACCTGGATTGGGATGACGTAGGTTTTGTAAAATAGTAGTTTGGCTGTCAATGAAAGCCTCTTATGGTTCCAGACTCGATGCAGGGCGTTCATTGAGGTGGCTACTAAACCGACACTTCGAATGATGAAGAATGCAGAAGAACAGATGAAAGCAGGTAGTAGTTTTCAGACTCCGTACGGGCCACAACAGACTGTTATTAGTTCTTAGTCGACATGTAGTTCTGCAGGGGCAGATGCCCCTGTGCAGGTCCCAGCTCTGGGATGAGCTGGATGTAGCCGGTAGAAGGGACAAGCGCTTACTGAGGGTGGTTAACCGATGTGTGAGTCCATGTTAATAGACCCAAACATTAGATCAAAGAATACCTGCAGCCTGTTAAGCGCCATCTATGCTGCTCTAAACACACCACCTAACCATGGCCTGTATTACGTCATGTCCCAGTTAATGCACTGTTTGACCTCGGCAGACTACGCGGCGTCACAACAGACTGAGGAACAATCAATTCAATAAACTGAAGATAGGTGCTACTGACGAATGCGCCTGTGGTACTTGGAAAATAACAACTGAACATCTGCTACAAAATTGCCCCACATACGAGGACCAGAGAAAGCACATGTGGTCATCACCAGTGCCAACACTAGACAAGCTCTATGATAGTGTCAACAGCCTTAGGATGACTGCTGCTTTCTTTGAACAAATTCAAGTTGACGTTTGGCATCATACGAAGTAGAAGAAGATGTACGATTGGCTTTGTGCACAGGAGTTTTGTTTCATGCCCAGGTAAATGAAATCCTCAGTAGAGTTGATATGGTTGTCATTCCAAATAATTCCAGTCATTGTGGGATAGCAGCTAATGTTTTTTGTCTTGGTCATTGCCCATTGGATGCTTATGCCTAATCTAGATTTAAGATCTTCTATGCGTTCGAGTAGTTCTATGAGTACATGAAAATGGGAGCTTTGCACGACAGTACCATCTGCCTGGTCGAATTACGTCACACCCAGTAGTCCGATGATGTCTCTTGGGGTGTTCAGTTCAAGTAACATCTCCGCATCGAAGGTCGGCTGCAATGGATCTCCAGTGTACTCTATCTCTTGCCGTAGTGGTGCAATCTGAAAAGCTTTTTCTAGTCCATCTCCTGATATTATCCACACACTTAAAACGTTGCCTGCCTCTTAAACAACTGTCTTCCACCCTACTCTCTAGTATGGTCTTCAACAAGGAGGTATGTCTTGTTATATGACAAAAATACCGTAACTGTCTAACCTTGATTTTGGTCAATGATTCTCCTTTTCACACCCAAATTGTGTAATACCTCCAAATTTTGTTTTCTTCCCTTTCCAAGAAATGCAACCCAATCTTCTATATTCCCACATTTCAAAGGTTTCAATATTCTTTTCCAACTTGTTATTCATTGTCCATGTTTCTGGGCCATAAAGTAGTGACGAGTATATATAACACCTGACAATTCTCATTTTCAAAGTCTGATTTACCTGTTTGGATGTCAATATGTGTCGCATGTTGTCGAATACCATCTTGACAATATCTATTCTCTTTCTGATTTCTTTTCCACAGTTTCCTTCTTCCGTTACTATATGACCTAGATGGGATGTACGTCTCCAGTTGAACAAGGATCCAGTCCATGACAAGACAGAACAATATCGGGGCAAGGTGAAATTACTGCCGGACATATGATAATGTGCAGATAAGGGAAAATAAGAAGTGAATACATAAGACTCTTTGAAGCATTTTTGAAAACTGAAGTGAGTGGGCCATCAAATAGTTGATATCATGTGGGAGACGGTGTGAAAACTGAAGTGAGTGGGCCATCAAATAGTTGATATCATGTGGGAGACCGTTTGAAAGGCACATTTTCTCTTTTATAGACCTAATTTTTTTTTTGTATGTTCAATATCTCTCAATTTAGTCGACCTCTAAGTGGTGTAGTGCTAGAATGCTAGCTTTTCAAAGTAAAAGTGTGGGGATTAACTTTCGTATCGGCATGCTCTGTGGCTAGTATGTAACAGTGCATGAACTTACAGCAGCCTGCGACTATGGTCGAAAGGCGCAGATATCGCAACCTCGCTGTAAACTACGTTACAGCGTCAAGTAAGTAAAGTAAACGAAAGTAACACATAGCATTACTACCTTAGTGGTGTGAGGTGTTAGCGATCTTTACATTTCATAGGCTCGGCTATATGAGGGCGGTAGCCATCTTCTCTCCCTCGCTGCTTTTACTTCCTGGACTGAACCGGTACCCATTTAAGGCTGGGTCGACAGCGTCAAGTACTTGCGCCTTAATTCACCCCAAACAGTGTTCCTTGGGTATCAAACGTACCTAAAGGTACATTCCATATTGGGTAATTTTTAAAAAAAATGTAAAGACTAAGATACAGATAGAATAGTGTAGATAAGATGGTTATATTCAGTGTTGGGAGGAGTTAGGATTAGGGTTACGTATTTCGTTGGATTTAGGAAACATGATTGTTATTACATCGCCTGACAGCATGGATAATATCATGCTGCTGTAGAAACTGGATACTACTCTTCTTATCATGGACCAACGTTGACAGATTTAAGAAATTATCGTTCATTCTATATTGACATCTCCAATAGTTAAAAAGGGAACTATTCTATGTTGTGAGAAAAAAGAATGAAAAAAAAAATTGTTTAGAGTATTACAATTATATTTAGTCAAAATTAAAATAGATATGGTCAGATACAGCACATATGGATCAAGATGCTGAGCAGCGAATGAGCTGCAGTGGTCAGCGACCCATAGCTGACTGCTAGCGTCAGGGCCAGCGAACCAGAGCTGCCATGACCCTTCTACATCTCCACGCGGATAGGAGACTGCAGCAGGGCAGACTGACTAAGGAGAAGGGATCGAACAGCGTATGCTAACCCGGTACTCAAAAAATGCTTGCTGAAGTCGGATGTGTTGGATCGAAAAGTGCAAATATGGCAGTCAAGCTGTAAACTACGACACAACGCATTCCGTTCTCTGGACTACATTCTGCTACTTAAGCCCTTTCAGGGTTTCGTAGAAGGAGATTGAGAAGGAACGAAGCCACGCGAAGCCAAGTCAAAATACCCCACCGAGAGGAAAGCACGAACAATACCTACATTACGACCAATATGCCTTCATTAAGAACAATACATAACAGCAATGCTGAACTAGCAAATCATGAAAGAAGGGATAAATACATGTATGGGGGATGTCAACACATATGGAAAAAATTGTCTAACTATCTGATATTGCGTCTTACATCGCGACTTTTCAAGTTACCGGTTCGATTCCCAATGTCACTATTCTGTGTTTTCACTGCTTCAATTTCGGTACTATATATAAATATTTCTTTTAATTGGGGTGAATTAAGACGCAAGTATTCTACATCACACCGTCCTTTTTAGGACAAACCCCGATGAAGAGTAATTGACACTCTCCAGTCGACACAGTGGTAAATGGGTACCTCGCTTACTTCAAACGAAGGTAATGTGACGAGAGAGGGAACTGGCCACTCTACCACCAAAATAAATCTGATTCCTAGTCCGTAGCACTTTACCTCAACTGCAATGTCTGCTATTTAACTACATCGACCTCTAATACGTTGGTGGAAGATTTACGGAAACAAAGATTGAGAGATACTCCTGAAGTGGCAGACATCTTACACAAGCACTTGAGGAACCCGGATGTAATAGTACAAGTTGAGCGTATTTTGAGAGGATGCAAACCTTAGACCACACCGGTCTAACGTTAGAGCTAGCCTCAACCTCTCTGACCTGTCCTTATTTGACAGGCTCTCCACACACCAAAAAAACACAGCCTTAGAGAAATAATAAATAAAGCGAAATGAAAAAGTAAGAGAGAACTCTTTCAAACTGTTGTAAAAGTGACCCAGAACAGGAAAGCAATGCTTCCACCAGACGTATTGCACCTACTGAACTATCGGGTTTATAATGCAACGATATGTTTAAGTCAATTTGCTTTACGGAACACCTTAAACTTCACGCTAGGGTGTCTCAGGACAGAGTGCTTGATTAACGTTGTCGCTCAATTCTCTATATCTTCGTTAGTTTTGTTAGCTCGTGCAAGAATTTTCTTTGTGCTGATTTTGGGCTGAAGATACGAAGCAGTGAATGAGCTGGAATTAGAGGGCGTTTCAGCTGGGTGCTTGATTTAGGGCCAGCGAAATAGCGTTGACTGGGACTCAATTCCGCCGCCTAGCAACGGTCCTGGAAACAGGCTTCGCTAGTGTAGTCTGGCTATGAGAATAGTGATCGCGATGGGAAGTAAAACCTGGCACTCGTCTTGTTCTTCTTTTTCTTCTTCTTCTTCTTCTGCTGTTTCTTCTTCTTCTTCTTCTTCTTCTTCGTCTTCTTCTTCTTCGTCTTCTTCATCTTCTTCTTTTTTTGTCTTCTTCTTCTTCTTCTTCTTCGATCAATTGATGCTATTCTAGCCATTGATGTTCACGAAGGAGACTGCATTTGACGTCTTCGCCGGCCCCCACAGATTCTCCAGCGCATCCTAGCTCTCTCTTTGGTTTGAATAAGTAGGGCAGTCTGTCCTGCAACCAAACAACTAAGTAACTAAAACAGCTAACATAAATCGGATGTGTCGGGCAGAAAAGCACATATATCCAGCCTCGCTGTAAACATCACCAACAACAACAAAATAAAATAAAAAAATAACAATATCTTCAACATCACCAACAACATCACCACCAACAACAAACGCAAAAACACCAACAGCAACCAACAACGTCCCCACCACCACCACCACCAACAACAGCCAACAACATCCTACCACCACGACAAAACAACAACAATAGCCAACAACATCCTGACCATCACCAACAACAACAACGATAGCCAACAACATCTCCACCACCACCACCAACAATAGCCAACACCATACCCACCACCACAAACAACAACAACAATAGCCAACAACATTCCCACCCCCACCAGCAACAACAACAATAGCCAACAACATCCCACCACCTCGACAAACAACAACAATATCCAACACCATCCCCACCACCACCAACAACAACAGCCAGCAACTTCCCACCACCTCGACAAACGACAATAATAGCCAACAACATCCCAACCAACACCACCAGCAACAACAACAGCAGCTAACAACATTCCCACCACCACCAGCAACAACAACAATAGTCAACAAAATCCCACCACCTCGACAAACAACAATATCTAACACCATCCCTACCACCACCACCAACAACAACAACAGCCAACAACTTCCCCCCACCTCGACAAACGACAATAATAGCCAACAACATCCCAACCACCACCACCACAACAACAACAGCAGTCAACAACATCCTACCACCACAACAACAGCAACCAGCAACATCCTACCACCACGACAAACAACAAGAATAGCCAACAACATCCCCACCACCACCACCACCAACAACAACCATTTTTCAGGACAAGCACGAGTAAGAGAGAATGTATTTTCGAAAAATAAGAGAAATAAAAATACTTCAATATAAATGGAGAAAGCATTCACGCATGTAACTGATGGGCTTGGTCTGTCGTTGAAAGAGGTTGTCACTCCGAAAATGAGTTAACATATACTTAGCTAATTACACATGAGCTTTCATCACTACTAGCTAATCTACCACACATCAGCTACCTAGTACAGTTAGATGAGAGGAAAGGATAGTCGTTGAGAATTGCATAAGCCCAACAGTTTGTAATGTTGCCGTGAAATCAGCTGTTCTACTCTCGACAATAGCTAATCTTCCCGCTGAGGTGGCTCAGGTCAGAGTTGTTGTTTTTTTGTTTTTATTTGGGGGGGGGGGGGCAATATTGTTTGTGGAGATGGTGGTGGTGCTGTTGTGTTTGTTGTTGATGGTGGTAGAGGTGTTAGCGCTGTTGTTCTTGTTGTTGTTGTTTTTGGTAGTGATAATGATGATGCTCGCCATGATTGTGTTATTGTTTATGTTTGTGTTGGTGATGTTGGTGTTGTTGCTATTCCTACTCAGTTCTTCACCTCTGCTGGATTTGATGTGGTAACGTTTTCTAGTAGCTGTCCTATATTCCAGGGCATGGGGAACTGAGACGCTAGTCTAATCACGCATAAAACACTGACCAGGACGTGGCGTCAGGGTCAGGCACAAAACATTGACCGAGACCTCCATCTCTCTTCCGTGTAGCGTTCCATAAAAACAGGCTGGTTCAAGGCAGCCTGGCTGACGAGATGTGGATCGATGTGATCCCCGTATTAGTGAGCGAAACTTAGATGAAACCAAGCAAAGCACAACCGACAGGAGAACTGCGGTCCACATTCATCAGCATGCTCGGGATGTGAGGAAAGCTACTACAACTCGCCACTTAACGCCTTTTTCATGGCGCACAAAAGGGTCAACTTACTCGTTGTGGGCATTCCAAACAACAACAACATCCCAGAGCGTAATGAGGAAGCTGGACCTTGCACCCTATTGGCTGTAATGAGCCTACTTAATTGTGTATCTTTGACCCCATAAAATATGTAAAAATGTATATATATATATTAGGGAGAAAAAAAGAAAAAAATTAATAAATAAAAGTGGCCCTCATCAATTATGAAGGAAAATAAATATACGCATTCCCAAAATGGTCCCAGGAAAACAATTGTGCATATTTTGCCTAGGAAACTCGTCAGGGTAAACCAAGGAACACAAGAAAATGAAAATAACAACCAAATACCTACGAAGGACAACGGGAAGATCATCAAATGGCGAGGAACAACGGGAGGAACATACGGAAACACCAGGCTAGGTACAAACAGATACACACATCCAAGCACTGGTTTATGCGTCTTAATATCGCCTAAATTGACTACGGTCTCGGGAGGAATAGACGCGTCTCCGCCAGTAGAAACTAGTGAGGCAAACACATAAAATTAAAATTAAATAAATAAAGTAATAAACTAAAAAGTAAAAAAATGTTAGAAAACAAATAGAGCTCACAACTAAAGCAGTAAATGTATCAATAATAACATGATAGTGGAATCTAATGGGACGACACATAAGCTGCAGATAATTGTTGGAACCCAGTAATTGTTATCTACTGCACGATCGAAGTTAATATGTTCTATAAATTGCCCAATGTGTGTGAGTCAGTGGCATATACTGTAGCGATCAGCGACATAAAGCTACATTTGGCTACCTGGCATAGGGCACATTATGTGCCCGAATGAACATAAGGATTACAGTACTACTTCTGTGTATAGAAGCATTTGGAACACACCAATCTTCTTAGTTCATAGTTCACCTCTACCCCTACAGGGACAATGCCCCTGTGCAGGTCCTACCTCTGGTATGAGCTGGATATAGACGTGAGAAGTATTTCCTGCTTAGCGGGCTAGGCTTGAGCAGCTTAATACTCCGCTGTGTTGGGTGGTTAACCGATGTGTGAGTTCATCTTAGTAAACTCAAACTTACTTACTTAGTCGCTCCTCTTCTACCGTGAGGTGTAGAGGTAGTAAACTCAAACACTAGAGCAAAATAGACCCGCAGCCTGTTAGGCGTCATCTATGCTGCTAAAACAAACGACACAGCTATGGCAGATGTTATGCTTTGTCACACAGTTAGTGGTCGCTTACGACATGCTGTCTGTGAGCCAATGGTGCTACATGGGGCTTGCCATAAGTCCTTACCCTGACCATGAAGAAGTAGGAGGAGAAAGTTTAAATTTGGCACAATGCTCATTCCTTCTCAATGTAACCACCACCGGATTTTATACATTTCTGCCATCTCTGCGCGGCCTTTAAAAAATCTTCCGAATAAAGTAACCTATTTTTCGAACTAAACCAGTTATCACAAGCCAGTATGACATCTTCGTCACTGTCTAAATGATTTCCTTACAGCTGTTTTGTTAAGTTTTGGGAAAAGAAAAAAGTCTGATGGAGCTAAATCCAGAGAATATGATGGGTGTGGAAGAGTTTAAATATTCAAATCGTTGGCTGTTTGCAGCACAAGACTTGCTTGATGGGAGAGCGCGTTGTCTTGAAGCAAAGGCAGAAATTGAGTGCTTGCTATCCGTCGTTTTCTGGTCAGTCTTTCTTAGTTTGGTAAGGCGATCTGCATAATTTTGCTAATTAACCGTGTTGCCATGAGGATGGTAATCTTTCAATATGACACCTTTGACGTCCCAAAAAACGGCCAGCATCACTTTTTTTGCAGATTTATGTGCTCTTGGCTTGAGATGTATTGGTGAGCCCGGGGTTTTCCACTGCATGCTGGAAATTTTGCGTTCTGGGTCATAATGGTGAACCCAAGTCTCATCTACTGTCACCATGGTCGGCAACATGTTTTTCGACCGACACATTTTGAGCAACTGGCCACAGCAATCAACCCTCATTTGTTTCTGTTCCCATGTCAGCAGACGCGGGACCCAGCGGGCACACACTTTTCTCATGTTCAGTCTGTTGTGTAAAATTCTAAAAACGGTACTTCCATTCAGTTTTGCTGACCTAGATATCTCTGCAATTGTCATTTTCCTATCCTGGTCAATGATTGTCTTCACTCTTGCAGCATTTTCATCGCTGCACTCTGAGGATGGTCTTCCTGATCTTGGAAGATCAACAATATGAGAACGGCCACACTTAAACTGCCTACACCAACTTTTTACAGAAGCATACGAAGGAAAGAATTCCTCAAACACTAATTCCATCTCTGTGTGTATTTCTGTAGGTGTTTTTTCCTGCAACATCAAGAATTTTATCACAGTTCTGTCCTCTGATTTCTCCATTGTTCTAACAAACCGTTAGAGTAGCAGATCCGGTCAATAAGGTGTGTTGCACCATGCACCATACCGGGTAAACCAGTCGAGGAGGGAAATTCATACTTGTCAAGTCCAGTACACATTGAATGAGCTACATGTGTGCCAAATTTCAACTTTCTCCTCCTACTTCTTCATGGTCAGGGTAAAGACTTATGGCTTGGCTGGTTTCGTTCGTTCTCAATCTCCCGCTAGCAAACCCTGAAAGTGCCTAAGTAGCAGAATGTAGTCCAGAGAACGGAATGCGTCGTATTGTAGTTTACAGCTTGGCTGTGATATTTGGACCTTTCGGTCCAACACATCCGACTTCAGCAAGCATTTTTTGAGTACCGGGTTAGCATTCCCTCTTCGATCCCTTCTACTTATCCAGTCATCCCTGCTGCAGCCTGTTATCCAGGATCACCGTGTGGAGGTGTAGAAGGGTCTTGGCAGCTCTGGTTCGCTGGCCCTGACGCTAGCAGTCAGCTATGGGTCGCTGACCACTGCAGCCCAAGCGTTGCTCAGCATCTTGATCCCGTAATGACGTATGACAAGCCCCTTATATTCTTGTCACTGTCATACACAAAGACCCCGGGAGACCACACGGGTCACACCAATCTACCTTTCTTCTCTTCACAATTTGAAATGTTTTGAATTTTCATGCTTATCCTATCTATTCTTCTTGTTTTACCAATTTTGTAAACCAAATTTTGAATTGTATAATCTTCAATGCTCAATGTTAATGATAATAAATGTGGTTTAATTATACAATTGCTTCTTTTTGGTTCATTTTGTACAGTTTTTACTAGAGAGATGCTCTGTACAGGTCGTTCGGTTGAGGTTTCGCTGTTATGATCGATATAATTCGATATGTAGACTATCATAGACTCTGGCTTAGGTTGGGGTAGACCACTCTCTGTACATCTCAGTTACCGTTATCGGAACGTTCAAGTCGACCCAGCTGTAAATTTGTATGTGGATTACTGTTAATGAAAGAAAGGCCGTAGGAAAGGGAACTTGGTACTCTACCTCATTTACATCTTCTTCTTACTCTTCGTCTTCTTCTTTTTCTTCTACTTCATCTTCTACTTCTTCTTCTTCTTCTTCGCTTTTTTCTTTTTCTTTGCCTTTCTCTTCTTCTACATTTGCCCTGTGAAAAGGACGTTGGAGACGTTGTATCACGGTTTACAGCCAGGCTGCTATATCTTCCCTTACCGGCCCGACAGATGAGATTTTACCCCGACATTTTTTGAATCGCGTTTGCCTTCACTCTTCAAACATAGATCTCTTAGGCACGCTGCATGGTTGCAGTCGGTTTCCAGGACAGCCACTTGGAGGCGGAATAGGGTCTTGATCATTTATGGTTTATAGACCCTAACGCAAGCAGTCAGCTATGAGTCACTGGTCAGCTCTCCTTTCATTCCACGCTCCATCTTTGCCTCCAAATCATAAACAAACTGTGGTCTTGTACACTGAAGTCTCTAACTCTTCCTCCCCGACAACATTGTCTGCGATGAGACTACCCGTACTGTCAGACTAATACTATTTGCTTGTTTTTCATTCATTTCCTCCTTCTGCTACAGCCAAATCATTGGGTTGCCACTGCAGCTGGCCCCTTACTTGGTCTTAGTCTACCTGTACTTCTACCTTCTACCTGTACTTCTACCTTCTACCTTCTACCTGTACTTCTACCTTCTACCTTCTACCTGTACTTCTACCTTCTACCTTCTACCTGTACTTCTACCTTCTACCTTCTTCCTGTACTTCTACCTTCTACCTGTACTTCTACCTTCTACCTGTACTTCTACCTTCTACCTTCTACCTGTACTTCTACCTTCTACCTGTACTTCTACCTTTTACCTGTACTTTTACCTTCTACCTTCTACCTGTACTTCTACCTTCTACCTTCTACCTTCTACCTTCTACCTGTACTTCTACCTTATACCTTCTACCTGTATTTCTACATTCTACTTGTATTTCTACCTTCTACCTTCTAACTGTATTTCTACCTTATACATTCTACCTGTATTTCTACCTTCTACCTTCTACCTGTATTTCTACCTTCTACCTTTTACCTGTACTTCTACCTTCTACCTGTATTTCTACCTTCTACCTTCTACCTGTACTTCTACCTTCTACCTTCTACCTGTACTTCTACCTTCTACCTGTATTTCTACCTTCTACCTTCTACCTGTACTTCTACCTTCTACCTGTACTTCTACCTTCTACCTTCTACCTGTATTTCTACCTTCTAGCTGTGGGGGACCATCGATGACCTAAAACACGGTCTGCTTCATGAACTTCACCGGGCTAGAAGCATTGCATCAGCTGATCAAAGAAGAAAAGAAAAAGAAGAAGAATAAAGAAAAGAGGAAGAAAAAGATGAAAAATAGGAAGGAAAGAAGCAGAAGAAGAAAAAGATGAAGAAGATGAAGAAAGTCTGAAGTCTTTTACATAAAATACAGGATGACCAGATCCAGGGGAGAAGAGGAAGGGGTGACAAAACCACCCCTCACCCCTACATCTCAAACATGCAGACATTAAAATACGAACATACCGAAAACATAGAGCTGTCCCGCGGATATCGTCAAATAAAAAGACAAACAACCTTACTTCTGACCTAACTGATGATGATGAATGTATGTTGTTGTTTTTTTTGTGTTATTTTTTTCATCAATCTGAGTTGTAATCAACCAAGTGAGTTGAGCCGTTGGAATACATTGTCCAATGTTGTAGCAGTTTGTGATTTGATCAAGTGTGTCGCGTTTGGTCAGACAGCGAGTGTGTTAGCGCGTCGCTTCTCAGTACCACGAAGTTGGACGTGCTTGTGTATGGCTAGATCGTCTATAGATGGTGTGTTAGGTCGTGTAGTTTCAAGATCAGGTAGATATTGAACATTTAAACAGTTTTTGGAATTTATAAATGGCCAGGTTCAAGACCAAGTTTTCGAAAGGTTTCTGTATTTGAATAGTTTACTTAAGAGTGGTGTAGCTAATTGTTAGCAGTATCACCAATATATGCGGGATTGTCAAAAACTGTTGCACTTTAATGCAAAGGATTCAAGGTACTTACCTGGATATAGGTGTGAACTCCAGTCCTTCTCTATGTGTTCCCCCAACAAAGCGATACATTTCTACCAGCTATTATTAGCCCCCCCCCCCCCCTAGTGCCCTGATTGTAAAGCTATTCCCTGGTCTAGGAAGGTAACTATGTCTCCAGTCCTGGACGCCAGAAAGGTAACCATGTCTCTAGTACTGGACGTCAGAAAGGTAACCATGTCTCCTGTACTGGACGCCAGAAAGGTAACCATGTCTCCAGTCCTGGTCTAGGAAGGTAACCATGTCTCCAGTCCTGGACGCCAGAAGGTAACCATGTCTCGTCCTGGACGCCAGAAAGGTAACCATGTCTCCAGTCCTGGACGCCAGAAAGGTAACCATGTCTCCAGTCTTGGACGCCAGAAAGGTAACCATGTCTCCAGTCCTGGAAGCCAGAAAAACGACGTTCGCAAATCGGATTGTTCGTGTTTAGGAACCGGCAGAAAACATTAGGTGCCTGGCCCGACGAGTATTACTGATGTGGAGACATGGGTCTGAGCCTAAATGGAGAAGTTCTACAATCAGGGAATCAGGAATGTGAAGATTGGATTCGTCTTCTTCTTCTTTCGTTCTTAAACTCTCGCTACCAAACCCTAAAAAGGGATTTGCAAGTAGCAGGATATTGTCAGGAGAACGAAATGCATTGTGTAGTAGTTTACAGCTTGTCTGCGATATTTGCACATTTCGGCCCAAGACATCCTTCATCAGGCATTTTATGGTACCGGGTTAGCCTTCCCTTTTCGATCCCTTCTTCTAAGCTAGTCTGCTCTGTTATAGCCCGTTATCCAGGAACACCGACTAGAGGTGTAGAAGGGTCTTGGCAGTTCTGGTTCGCTGAGCCCTGACGCTAGCTATGAGACACTAAGCCCTGACGCTAGCTATGGGACGCTGAGCCCTGACGCTAGCTATGGGACGCTGAGCCCTGACGCTAGCTATGGGACACTGAGCCCTGACGCTAGCTATGGGACGCTGAGCCCTCACGCTAGCTATGGGACGCTGAGCCCTGACGCTTGTTATGGGACGCTGAGCCCTGACGCTTGCTGTGGGACGCTGAGCCCTGACGCTAGCTATGGGACGCTGAGCCCTGACGCTAGCTATGGGGCGCTGAGCCCTGACGCTAGCTATGGGACGCTGAGCCCTGACGCTAGCTATGGGATGCTGAGCCCTGACGCTAGCTATGGGACGCTGAGCCCTGACGCTAGCTATGGGACGCTGAGCCCTGACGCTAGCTATGGGACGCTGAGCCCTGACGCTTGCTATGGGACGCTGAGCCCTGACGCTTGCTATGGGACGCTGAGCCCTGACGCTAGCTATGGGACGCTGAGCCCTGACGCTAGCTATGGGACGCTGAGCCCTGACGCTAGCTATGGGACGCTGAGCCCTGTCGCTAGCTATGGGACGCTGAGCCCTGACGCTAGCGATGGGACGCTGAGCCCTGACGCTAGCTATGGGACGCTGAGCCCTGACGCTAGCAATGGGACGCTGAGCCCTGACGCTAGCTATGGGACGCTGAGCCCTGACGCTAGCTATGGGATGCTGAGCCCTGACTCTAGCTATGGGACGCTAACCGCTGCAGCTCATGCGATGAACATCATCTTGATACCTGAAGAATAGATGGGAAAAATATATCACCTTGCGGGGTGAATAAATAGAGAAACAATAAAGTTCCCACCAATTTCAAGGTAAGTGCATAGACTCTGTCACATTAAAATGCACAGCATTTCGACCATCTCTCGTAGAGTCAGTAAGTGTGTGAATTCATAACTTGGTGGTCTAAAGAGCCCTCCGAGTAGATGTGTCAGAATAGTCGTGTTGATAGTTTCTGTGATATGATGTGGATTCATGATGAGTTTGGTATACTACGAATTTGGGACTAATTTAGCTTTCTTTTAATTCACTATTGTCCATTTTGGAGTACGAGATTAATTGTGTATGTTGTGAATACTGCATATATTTGGGTAGAACTTCTAGATCTGGATGAACTTTATTGTGTTGTGTGATTTCGGAATGGAATTTGCTTGCTTTGAATTCCGGGAGTAATTTGCTTGCTTTGAATTCCGGGAGTAATTAGCCTTCATTGGCATTTCCGTTGTAATTAATGTGACAATTATTTAGATTAATGTGGTGGGATGAATTCTCCCAATATGCATGCGGGGGGGGGGGGGGGGGGGGGGGGGGAGGGTAAGATGTTAAGGTAGCACCGCTAAGTATTCCATCCAAACACTTCTGCCATTCGTAGTGTCGTACACCACGGATATAAATAAACCTCCGCTGGACCCATGCGAAACTGCCTTATGATTTCTGAGAAAGTATAGCATAAAAGATACGATGCGAGGAACCCACTGGCGCGTTGCAAATGTTTTGACATTCATCAATCCAATCTCAGATTATGGCTCAAATGTTCAGAGCCATGAAATGGTTACATCAGACTTCCGCTATTTAGCTTGAAATCCGTGGTTCCCCCAATGAGATATTTCTGTTGGTGATTTATATAATACATAATATAATTTTCTGTAAGAAAGATTTTTGTTTTTCGGAAGGCAAAAAGTAATAAAATAAAATAAATAAAGCATTAAAAGGACGCTTTTATTTCAAAACGCGCTAAAAAGTATACAACAATTCAATCCTTTTAACTTAGCTTGACTTTAGTTTTATCTGGGGTAGTTGTCTCACCGCAGCGACTCAATTTCAACCAGTGTTCGTAAAGCGATCTCAGTCCCGCCAGGCGGAGCGATAGCGCAGGCTTGCGGAAAACGCTCGCCTGCCTTTCCCCGTAGAGCGAATTGGGTGCTGTTTGTTGTAGCGGCTCCTCCAACGAGGTGCGCTCGTCTGGTCCGTATCAGGAAACGTGGTCCGTCCGTGGTGATTTATCTAAGGCTTATAGCAGAGCTCGACAGTACGTCTCGCTGGTGGTCCGACTCTCGAAAAGGGCAGGCCGGCAGGCCAAATTGTCTCTAGTCCCAGTGAAATTCATCGCCGAGGTCGTTGGGATCCGTTCTGCACAGAGCGCTGCCATCCCTCCTCGAGTGAGCCCGGTCGGTCGGTCGTCTGGTGCGTGTGGGAGGCCCCTGTCAGGCGGTCCTAGGTCGACGGAGTGAGGGACGGGTGGAACAACCGTCCGTCCGTCCCGTCAGTCGGTCCCTGCGGCCGTCCCAGCGAGGCTTTTTACACACCCTTCCTCCGCCGACCGGTGTGTGCTGTACGTACGTCTCCGACAGATATCTGGTTGATCCTGCCAGTAGTCATATGCTTGTCTCAAAGATTAAGCCATGCATGTCTAAGTTCACACTGTCTCACGGTGAAACCGCGAATGGCTCATTAAATCAGTCGAGGTTCCTTAGATGACACGATCCTACTTGGATAACTGTGGCAATTCTAGAGCTAATACATGCTTACCAAGCTCCGACCCTCGCGGAAAGAGCGCTTTTATTAGTTCAAAACCAATCGTCGTTTCCCCTCGCGGGGTTGCGGCGTCCCCACTGGTGACTCTGGATAACTTTGTGCTGATCGCATGGCCTCATGTGCCGGCGACGCATCTTTCAAATGTCTGCCCTATTAAATGTCGATGGTACGTGACATGCCTACCATGTTTGTAACGGGTAACGGGGAATCAGGGTTCGATTCCGGAGAGGGAGCATGAGAAACGGCTACCACATCCAAGGAAGGCAGCAGGCGCGCAACTTACCGACTCCCGGCACGGGGAGGTAGTGACGAAAAATAACAATACGGGACTCTTTCGAGGCCCCGTAATTAGAATGAGTACACTTTAAACCCTTTAACGAGGATCTATTGGAGGGCAAGTCTGGTGCCAGCAGCCGCGGAAATTCCAGCTCCAATAGCGCCGGTTCACTGCCCGTTGTCTCCTGCCCTACCGTCTGCCGGCTCTCTCCCACGGGTGCTCTTCGCTGAGCGTCCTGGGTGGCCGGCGCGTTTACTTTGAAAAAATTAGAGTGTTCAAAGCAGGCCTCGGCTGCCTGAATAATGGTGCATGGAATAATGGAATAGGACCTCGGTTCTATTTTGTTGGTTTTCGGAACTGGAGGTAATGATTAACAGGGACAAACGGGGGCATTCGTATTGCGGCGTTAGAGGTGAAATTCTTGGATCGCCGTAAGACGAGCTACTGCATTTGTCAAGAATGTTTTCATTAATCAAGAACGAAAGTCAGAGGCGCGAAGACGATCAGATACCGTCGTAGTTCTGACCATAAACGATGCCGACTAGCGATCCGAAGGAGTTGCTTCGATGACTCTGCGGGCAGCTTCCGGGAAACCAAAGTGTTTGGGTTCCAGGGGAAGTATGGTTGCAAAGCTGAAACTTAAAGGAATTGACGGAAGGGCACCACCAGGAGTGGAGCCTGCGGCTTAATTTGACTCAACACGGCCAACACTGAAATGACTGACATGCCGAGACCACTTTCCTGGGGTCTAATATGGAACTGGTGCTGGATTTAGACCCTCAGAAATCTGGGGTTATGCCCCCTGTGGCTCGGTTGGTCTGCATTCAGTGTTTGATAAAGGAATTGACGAAAGAGCACTATCAGGAGTTTAGCCTGAGGCTTAAATTGACTAAACACGCCAATAGTGTAGAATGACTGTCAAAAGAGAGCACCCTCGATGGGTCTAATAGTGAACATGTGCTGGTATTAGACCCACGGAAGACAGGTCAGTCTCCAAATCCCCAAATGAAAGAGCGCCTGCTACGGTAATCTGGTCTTCACCCTGCAGAAATCGCAGGCTCCAGAAACTTGGCCATTGACAAACTAAAAGCCCTCTATTGATACGGTCTGGCTAATTTTGAACGGGTGCTGGAAATAGACCCTCTAAAGACAGGTCAGTTTTACCCTACTAATGACAGGGCTTTGCTACGGTAATCCTGCTAAGCCCGAGAGGAGCCGCAGACATTTGGTTCACGTACTAGGCGGATAAGCCAACGGTGCGAGGTGAGGGATTACGGCCGAACGCCTCTAAGCCAAAAATCCCGCCCAAAAGCAGCCCAGCACGAATGCAAAGGGAGGCTTCGACATGGTGGGGACCTGGGGGCCACGCTCCAGCCCCGCCCGGTCAAGCCGCAGAATGAGGTCTCTGCCGTCCGCAGATAAAAGCGGGCGGGAAGCTGCTCGATATTCACCCCATACGGCGATGAGGAATGAAATCATTTATAGAAGACTTAGTTCTCGGTCGGGTGCCCTAAGCAGTAGATCAGCTACCTCACTGCGAACTGCTGAGACTTAACCCTTGACCATGAGATATGTCCGCTCCCTAGGCAGACAACATCTCCGTGCAAGACTAGGCTTGTCACCTGGTCAAATGCACTATTTCGAGAGGAATCACAGGTTGCTGACATTTGGTCCACGTGCTTGGCTGATAAGCTAACATCTGAGGGATTACGGCCGAACGCCTCTAAGCCAGAATCCCGCCCAAAATCTCAGCACCGCTGAGATGGGAGGCTACGACATGGCTGGGGCTTGTGTCCCGGCCCGATCGAGCCGCAAGAATGCACCTGGTAAAATGCACTCCTTCCTCGCTCTTTGCATCTGTCTGCTATCAGTCATTCCAATGGACGCAGAAGAGATGCAGTCCAGCGGACGTTGCACCTCCTGTCCTATGGTGACAAGCTCCCGGGTGGCGGGGAATGCTAGGCGTACCATCACTGCAGATGAGCCGAGAAAATAAAGCGAGCAAAAAGATACCTCACTCATATGCATATGCTACGTTTCTGGCAGGACGTGACGATCCTGGGAAAAAGTCCCACTGGACTGCATCTCTTCCGGGATAGTACAAACTAGTACATAATCCATCATATCATTGCCAAACGCTATAGACACGAGTAGGGAAGACTCGATAGTCCTGCAAGACAACTTCCCAAGAGAGACAACTCTGACAAAAAACAACTGCTGCCTTGCAGTCAGGCTGGGGACAGCCAAAGGCTAAGGAGGGCAACCCTACAGAAACGCCTGTTGAAATCGGATGCACTGAGCCACTGGCCAACAAATTAAATCAGTGCAACGTAAATATCGCTGTAAACAGTGTACGAAGAAGAAGAAGACTAGTTTTACGTCTTGCGTCAAACAGTCACTGTTTCATCACATTTGTGGAATAAAAGCATGGCGTTCTAAGTAGTCGTATTAAGTAGTATTTAGCTCTGTTTAAGTATTCAGTTGTATGTGTATGCATTAGTATTCAGTTGTATATAACTATTAAGTTGTATATAAGTGTTCAGTAGTATTCAGTTGTGTATAAGTATTCAGTAGAATTCGGTTGTATATAAGTATTCAGTAGTATTCAGTTGTATATGTATTCAGTAATATTCAGTTGTATATTAGTATTCAGTAGTTTTTAGTTGTGTATAAGAAATGATCGGAAAAAGTGGACGATCGAATGCCATAAGCTTCAAGCAAGGGAGGTAAGATCAGAGATCCTGCCTTACTTCCAGCCATCTTAACTGAACGTCTTGTCACTGTTCCAATGTAGCTCGGGACGAGAGAGTGAGGTTGTTGACCAACGAATTTACTTTATCACATTAATCCAATACCACGGCACCAAAACCGTCTTATGGCGTCGTCATTGCTTACGAAAGACAACTAACTTTCCGTAATAACCATCAAAAACTTCCTAGTACTATTAAACACCTAACAAAAATTGTGTTGCGGGTGATCTTGTCACATAAAGCAGTCGGTCAGACCTACATCTGGTGGTTGAGACTGAGAAGTTTGATAGCTATCAGACTGGAGTGTGACGTAACTAGGTAATGTTCCTGCTTGACTTTGTTTTAGCATTGGTTACGTCCCGATTTGCCACTTACATGCCTGAAAGGATACAGACGAATATGTAAGCCGAGATAAACAAGTCCTTGAGGCAAGACTTCCATGACATCTAACAGTCAACTCTCTGGATTATGATCGCCATATTCATCGACCATCCACAAGGTGAATCGTCATTAACTTCAACAACTCAAGTCTGGGCAGAAGGTAGGTATAATCTATTATTGATTTTCTTGTAATGCTCTTTCCGGGATAGAAATAGCAGTTCCACTCTAAGATTTACTAATGTCTGCATAATGTCTGCATAATGTCTGCAATCGCTGTGCAATTCCACAAATTTTCCACAGATGGCACCAAGATATCCAGGAATGCATGGGTATCACTGTGGCGAGGGGGAGGGGGATGGGGTGGGGGCGGGGGGGCTGGAGTTTTGTCAAGGCAACGAGTTTCTTTCAGACAGACTGTGATGGGAGCGACGTTCTATAAATGACATGCTACATGATGATGATGAATCGCTGAACTTTAAATCTACACATTGCAAAATTTCGAAATGTAACTTTATTCGAGTAGGAAGTGTGGGAGGTGGGCGTAGGGGGGAGGGGTGGGCTGGAGAGTATATAGCAGAAGTTTGGACAAAAAACGGACGATTGAAACCGACCGTTTCCGCATTCTTCCAAATTCTGAGACTGAACGGCCGTTGTTCTGTCCACATTGCAGTGACGTCGATGCTTAGAAAAATAAAACCTAACATTATTTTTGATTTTCTTTGTCCAAGTTGTCTGCCGTGGTGGGTATTTGTGTATGACTAGGACAAGAATAGCACCACTGCCTCCCAGAGATCATGTCGTAAGAGGTGACTAACTGTGTGATGTGGCATAACATACGCCATGGTTAGTTGGATTGTTTAGAGCAGCATAGATGGCGCCTATTCGTCTTCTTACTAATTTTATTAATATTTTCTTTCTTTATCGTTTTCTTCTCATTCGTCTTCTCGTCATTCTGCTGCTCCACCTTCTTCTTCGTCTTCATCGTCGTTCGATCTCAATCTCCCGCTACCAAGCCCTGAACGTTCTCAATCTCCCGCTACCAAGCCCTGAACGTTCTCAATCTCCCTCTACCAAGCCCTGAACGTTCTCAATCTCCCGCTACCAAGCCGTGAACAGGACTTTGCAAATAACAGGATGAAGTCTGGAGAACGGAATGCGTTGTGTCGCTAGTGTACAACTTGACTGTGATATTTGCACTTTTCGGTCCGACACATCCGTCCTCGGCAGGGCTACTCCTATTTATTCTTCTTCGCCATATTCTTCTTATTCTTTCCATTCCTTATTTTTATTTTTCGCCTCGAAAAGGATGTTGTGAGAAGGTTGGCGTAGTTTACAGCGAAGATGCAATATTTTCCGTCTTTCGACGCGATGTATCTCGTTTGAACTGGATTATGTGAGTGCTGGGTTTGCCTTACCCCTCCGATGGCTGTCCTGTTAGCCATATTACACTAGCTCAATCTTTTGGGAGCCGCTGCGTGTATTTGTTATTCTATAAACATGGTTACACGTTTATACAGATGGCTCATCTAACAAAGCCACATTCAATGGCTGTCGAGGGGTCAATTACAGGCAAAGGAATGAAGAAGAAAAAAAATAGAGTATTTACTACGGGAACATACTCTAATAACTTCCGTACAAAAGCAGAGGTACTGAAGGCCGCAGCTGAGCTTGTAATCCAAGATAAAGATATCCACCAAGAAAACGTTGTATTCCTGACTGATGCCGTGTCAGTATAAGCAGCGCTAAGACAAAACCAAGATGAAGATCTCGAGCAATGTATGTTCTCCCTGACACAGCTCTCAGCAGAACACCCAAGGTTGGTCGTACAGTGGATCCCATCCCACTGCAATATTGAAGGCAGTGAAGTTAAGTTAAAAATCAAATGACTGCTATAAACATTAAACAAATAATTGGGTCCCAAATTAAATTTAGTAAGATTGAATAAATGCAGTTTACAACCATTGTTGTACAAGGAAGCAGTCACACACGTGTTTCCTCTCGTGTCTTAACGTGAATGACAGAGACGAGAATAAAGCCACGGATACACTGAGAGTATGTAGTAACGGACGACCAATAGTGTTGTTTAATCAGTTAGGTAGAAGACTCTCCTACTCATGGATTAGGACTCACAGTCACTTAAATATTCCAAAATCCTGATAGAAGTCAACCGACTACTTTTAAAATATGGATCTAGAACATATTTTTCTCCACGATTTTACTAGAATTTAAGAAATCTATGTTTCTAATTAATTTGCTATTGTGCATCTGTAATTCCGCCTAATCCAGGGTGTGTGAATGTTAGGAACGAGACCTATGAAGAATAATTGAATGTTTATAGTAGTAATAATAATCATCGTAGGCGACCAGGGCCGGACGAAGTCCAAGAGATGTAAAATTCTGATGAAGCACGGACGATTTGGTGCAGTTATGTCTCGCGTGGGTAACCCATGGGACGCCTCCATGTGGATCAAAGTTTTCTTCTAGTCTTTAAATTCGTCTAAAAGGTGCATGATCTGGTGGGTTTGAACATTTCTGGGAATTTGGACCTCTTGACCGAATATAGAGAGGCGACGCCGGTCAATCATAGAAACAATACTCTCAAGACGTGTTTGTCCGATGACTTGTGAGAGCTACTAGGTGGTGCCAGTATATTCCAAGGATGGGCATGCCACTGCTCATATAGAAGGGTTTAATACTATTTTGGCGAAGTGGTCAAGCCAGTTGTCTTGTGTTCATATGGTTGGGGTTCGGTTTCAAGGTGACACAACCTTTTTATGATGGTCGTTTTTCCGGAGATCTCTGCGTTCTTCCCTGGAGCTACTGGGCTTTGTGCGATGTTCTCGGCAGACAGGATCCTGTTCTGCGGAGAGAAACAGGACCATATGGGAGACCTGCGGCATTAAGGTCGAGCCCTCGCCTTTAACATTTAAGCTTTGATCTCATTGCAAGACCGTCCAAGTTTTGGAACTAAATAAAAAGAGTGGAATGATGCAGGCTTTGTAAAGACGCAGTCTGGCCCCAAGGAAGAGCATCTGATGGGACTAGACCCTGTGGAGGGAGTACATAGACGCTGCTGCTAGACCGTTCCTTCGGACGATGTGAGGAAGGAATGCTTCGCACATCAGAGGTTTGTTTGCTGCCTCAGTAAATGTTGTTCCTTGTAGGATTGACATGGTTGCATTTATGATGAATCCTGTTGCAGGCGGTCACTCAATTAATCAATCAATCCCTCAATCAATCAATCACTCACTCTATCAATTAATCTTTCAATCAATCAGTCAATCAATCAATTAGCCGTCCAATCAATCAGTCAGTCAATCAATCAGTCACTAAATTAATCAATCAGTCACTCAGTCAATCAATCAATCAATCACTCAATTAGGCATTCAATCAATCAGTCACTCAATTCGTCATTCAATCAATCAGTCATTCAATCAATCAGTCATTCAATCAATCAATTCGTCATTCAATCAATCAGTCATTCAATCAATCAGTCACTAAATAAATCAGTCACTAAATCAATCAATCAGTCCTTCAAAAAATCAGTCCCTCAGTCAATCTATTAGCCACTTACTCAATCACCCAATCAATACAAACTGTTAACCTCCATTATAGACCAAAGGTCTTCACTCAATCTACCACTAACCCTCATGTGTTGCGCCATCAGTTCCATCTCTGTCCACTATTCTCGTTCCTTCATGTCGCCCCAAGATCTCACCTTCATCTATGTTGTAGGTCTACTTCTACTTCACCTGCCATGGTGGTTCTACAACAGAAACTGTCTTGTTATACTGTCAGCTGGTTTTGTTTACTGCATGTCCTGTACATAACCTACGCCTTCTTCGTGGGTCATATTCTAGTTATGTATATCGAGTTCTGTCCATCAGTTCCACATTAGTGATGTTATCATACCATGTCAGTCTTTCTATTCTGGTTCTGTCCATCAGTTCCACATTAGTGATGTTATCATACCATGTCAGCTAATGGCTCAAGAGACGAAGCTCCGCATTTTCAATCTGTACGGACCACCAAATAGAGACCTATCGCTCTCGAGTATGGAGGTCAGAGACTCCAACTGCATAGTAGTTGGAGATTTCAACAGCCACTCGGAGAGATGGGGATACTCTGACACAGACAGCAGAGGTGACGAAGTGGAAGATTGGGAGATAGATACAAATCTCTCCCTAATCAATAGGCCGGAGGATAGCCCTAGCTTCTATTCAAGAACATGGCATACCACCTCGACTCCAGATTTGGCCTTCTCCACACAGGACATACACCATAAAATAGACCGCCTGGTGCTAAACCAACTGGCAGGTAGCGACCACAGGCCGATCAGGCTAATCATTGACATGGAAGTAGGCCCACAGGAAACAAAACCGCTCCCACGTTGGAATTACAAACGAGCCGACTGGGACAGATTTGCAATCCTGACAGATGGGCTGTGTGAAACCATCAACACACGAAACAACAAAATGAAGCCCATGGTGGAAAGCCTAAGCAAGGCAATAATGCAAGCCGCCACTGAAACCATCCCCAGAGGAGCTAAGAAAAACTATAAGCCCTACCTACTGGAATGATGAGTTGCAGAAAGTGGAAGATGCAGTAACAAATGCTAGGAACATTGCAGAGCGAGAACAATCTATGGAGGCAAACATCGCCCTCAAAGCCGCCACGGCGAAATACAAATACACTCTCAAGCAAACAGCAAGAGAAAGCTGGAAAAAAAAAACGGAAAGCCTAAACCTGGACAAAGACGGGAACAAGCTATGGAAGCTAGTCAGAGCCATGGACGACGAAACCCCGTCAAACAAACAAATTACCATCAAGCAGAGCGAAAACCTGCTCACAGGTAAGGCAGCCGCAAACGCTTTTGTCGATCATTATGCCAGAGCAAACCACATCGAGGTCCCTGCAGATAAGCATACAGACATTAGCGAAGAGCTAAAGGGGCACGACAACATCAATACGGCACCTGAAGAGCACATGATGGCCAAATTAACAATCAGCGAAATGGAAGAGGCTTTGAGAACATTAAAGAAAAGGAAATCTCCCAGAAAAGACGGGATAACAAACGAAATGCTGATGGGGCTGGGCCAAACAGCGAAGAGGAAACTGCTATCGGTCCTGAACCAATGCTGGAAAAGGGGAATTGTACCTCAGGCATGGAAAGACGCAATACTGGTACCAGTACCAAAAACAGGAAAGGACAAAACAGATCCAAATGGATACAGGCCCATAAGCCTACTGAGCTGTGTAGGCAAGCTGATGGAACGTATGATAAACACCGACTGATGTGGCATCTGGAAGAAAAACGAATACTAATTCCACAGCAAGCTAGCTTTAGACAGCACAGATCCACTGAGGACCAGGTCATCCTCATAGCCCAGGAGATAGAAGATGCCTACCAGGCACAGAAACACACAGTAGCTGTTTGGGTGGATCTGGAAAAGGCATTTGACAAAGTCTGGAAAGACGGACTTAGAGTCAAGCTAAGAAGAAGTGATGTTTGTGGGAAAATGTACAAGTGGATCAACCACTACCTCAAACAAAGAACGGCCAGAGTCCAAGTACAAGGGCAGATGAGCAAAAAGGTGACACTCGAGCAGGGAGTACCCCAAGGGGGAGTACTGTCACCCACACTCTTCCTGGTATATATAAACGACATTACAGAGAATATACCAAGAAGAGAACATCGCTCAATGTTTGCAGACGATCTGGCTATGTGGACCTCTGAAAAGAATTTCACCATAGCAAGAAATCGGATGCAGACGGCCCTAACATCGCTGGAAGAGTGGGCGAACTCATGGCTGGTCAAAATAAACGAGGAGAAAACCACATGCACAATATTCTCGCTTTCTTTAAAACCCCAAAATACCAAATTAAGTCTAAATGGCAAATTCCTGCAGCCAAACGATAACCCAACCTATCTGGGAGTCACATTTGATCGGCTCATGACATGGAAAAGTCAGATTGAGAGAAACCGAATGAGAGCCAGAGAAAGAATGGCAATCATGAGGAAACTTGCTGGCACAAGCTGGGGAGCAGACGAAGGCATACTAAAGAAACTGTACACTGGAAGAGTGAGACCAGTTCTCGAGTATGCCATTGCGGCATGGACAACAACAGCAAAGGCAAACTTCGATAAAGTTAGCAAACTTCAAAACCAAGCCATGAGAATTATAACAGGAGGCATGAAGTCAACGCCAATTGTAGAACTTGAAAAGATTAAAAAACTGCAATCCATGATCGATAGAAGAGACTGCAGAGCCCAGCTGCAGTCAGAGAAACTCCGAAGACTGACTGACCATCCAATGCACAAGAGACTAAATAATTTGGGAAATGGGAAACTAAAGCGGAGAAACTTTGCAGAAATAGCCAAAGCAAAGATGCACGAAGATCCCATAAACGCACTAACAACACCAAAACCCATCACTACTGTACGAAAACCTACCTGGAGGCAGGATATATTTCCAGAGGTGGTAGAAAATATACCAGGTATTGGAAACAAAAACTGCCAGACTGAAAAAGAAAGGAGAGATACTACCCTAAGCTTCATATCGAAAAGCTACCCAAGCATGGACTGGACCCATGCATACACCGACGGTTCTGTAACAAACAATACACAGAACGGAGGGGCAGGAGCATTCCTGAACCTACCAAATGGCAAACAAATAACACTTCAGAGCGGAGGCAGAGGCACTGAGGGCGGCAGTGGAAGAAATGGTGACACACAATGAAAATGAAAGCCGTATAGTCCTGCTTACAGATGCTCTCGCCGTAGTGACAGCGCTAAAAAGCCAGAAAAACACTGAGCTTAATGACTTAAGAGCAGCACTCTGCAAACTGTGCCAGCAGTCCGCACCAAAAAGGGTAGTGGTACAGTGGGTCCCATCACACTGCAACATCCAAGGCAACGAGGAGGCAGACAGACTGGCAAAAGAAGGTGCAAGACTACCACAAACAGATACTAGTATGACGTACGAAGAGTCAAAACGGCTTATCAAAGCCAGATACATGACCAAATGGGAAACCGAACATACTGGTTACACCAAAAACGATGCCTATTACCAGTTGAACCGAAAAGAGCAGGTCGTTATCTTTAGACTTCGCACTGGCCACAATAGAATGAGGTACCACCTATTCAACAAATTGAAGATAGGTGGTACCGACGAATGCCCGTGCGGTACCGGTAAAATGACCACTGAACATCTGCTGCAGAACTGCCCGACATACGAGGATCAGAGAGAGCAGATGTGGCCATCACCAGTGGAACTGCAAGACAAGCTCTATGGCAGTGGCGACAGCCTCAGGATGACCGCCGCTTTTTTCGAAAAAATAATGGTTACTGTCTGACTGCGTACGAAGAAGAAGAAGAAGATACCATGTCAGCCTGTCTATTCTGTACACGCACTAGTTTATGAAAGCAATTTAACAATTTTTTGGTTCTTTTTGTTCTTCTTTTTTTTTTTTTAACATAAAGTCTTTATACTGCTTTAGAAGAGCCTGCAGAGTCTGTACACAACCAGTTGCTTTTAATTTTCGTTGCTCTAAAAGCTATGCGCATCCAATGTATTCTTAAATGCATTAATTGTCCTTGTTTTCACTACTTCCTGTCAAAATGCATTCCAGGCATTCACCGCTCTCTGATTTAAAAAGAAATTTCTTGGTATCTAATCTGGACAATTCTGTAACTAATTTGTGGCTATGCCCTCTTGTTATTGTAAGCAGTTGTCTTTTTAAAATTTGTTCTAGTCTAATTTATCCTTTTTTTGAAAATCTTATAAACTTGTATTAAATTACCTCAAATTCTTCTCTTTTTTTAGACACTGAATGCCGATTTTTCTGAGTTTTTCTTCGTAACTATAATTCCTTAATCTCACTATCAGCTGTGTCGCTCTTCTTTGTATCCTTTCCAGCACATTTATATCCCCTTTACAATAAGGATTCCCCATCTGAACGCAGTAGTCAAATCTGTCTAACTAATGCTATATACAGATTGACTCACTTCCTTGCTTATAAGTTTAATATCTACCTGTATTCTACCTACATTTGCATTTGCCTTGTACATTGTTACCTAGACTTGCTCACTCACTTTACCTGTATGATCTATTATAACCGTTAGGTGCTTTTCTACTTGAAATCCTGGTATTCAAACAAGCATGTTAATTTCTGCCACCAGATATCAGGAGGCTTCGGCAATCCATAGTAGGTGTTTACAACTTCCTGTGACTTATTAGGCCTGGGGGACGGTTCTAATAATTTGGACAGACTTTTCATTTTAATATTGAATGTTGTTCTGGCGACGGCCGTTACGGCTACTCTTTTCGATTTCTGACTTCCAGGGGATTTTTAACGGTCTGCTGAGGAACTTATGAGTTGAAGGATAATGACATTTTGCAAACTTGACGGTTGGTATGCCCTGTCTACACTAGATGTGACGCAATCATGCGCATCGTACGTATGTTCACTTGGTGCAGTTAAGTCCGGTTTCATTTGAATACACCTCGAATATTAAACTCCATTGCCAGCTCGCGGAACATTTTCGAATTTTATCTAAATCTGACCAAGCGAATGAGCTGCAGTGGTCAGCGACCCATAGCTGACTGCTAGCGTTAGGGTCAGCGAACCAGAGCTGACTGCTAGCGTCAACGTCAGCGACCCATAGCTGACTGCTAGCGTCAGGGTCAGCGACCCATAGCTGACTGCTAGCTTTAAGGTCAGCGACCCATAGCTGACTGATAGCGTCAGGACCAGCGAACCAGAGCTGCAAAGACCCTTCTACACCTCCACGCGGTGATCCTGGATAGCAGGCTGCAGCAGGGCAGACTGGCTAAGGAGAAGGGATCGAAGAGGGAATGCTAACCCGGTATTAAAAATATCCTTGCTGAAGTCGGATGTGTTGGACCCAAAGATGCAAATATCGCAGTCAAGCTGTAAACTACAACATAAAGCATTCCGTTCTCTGGACTACATTATGCTACTTAAGCCCTTTTAGGGTTTGGTAGCGGGAGATTGAGAACGAACGAAGCCAAGCCAAGCCCTAAATCTCACCTCAATAGATGCTTTAGACGGGACACTTCTGCATAGTTTTGTGTCATTCGAGAATTTTGCAATCTTTGATCCGACATGAATGGCCAAATCGTTAAAATATACTAAGAACAAAATTTGTCCAAAAACCGAGCTTTGTGCATTCTACTTTTAACCTTACACCACTCAGAGTACTTTGCGTTTCAAGGTCGTACAATTGGTTTGACTTTACATTGGAGTTAAAGTCTGTAAATTTGTGTTCCACATTCCTCATTTATTTTGATTCCCATCACATTACTTTATCCTCGGCTTTAGTCTATCACACATACCGAATACAAGGAAGCCACCAGTATTATGTAAGCGTCCCGATCTTTTGACGTTCTCTATAAATAGACCACCGAGGATTCCGTGTTCTTTGGCAGCAGGTAGTCCTCTGACGCACGCAGCAGCCACGACATCACCCGTAGGATGGGATTAGCGGCTTCATCCATGCACTCGCTCCGCAGAGTCTGGTTCCGGCGAAGGCTCTCCCTGGAGACCAGGCTTCTTATTTACTCCTCCTGCATTGTCCTCATTCTCCTGTACGGCTCCGAGTCATGGACACTACTACAGCAGGACCGGCAGCATCTTGAGGCCTTCCACCTAGACACTACTACAGCAGGACCGGTAGCATCTTGAGGCCTTCCCCCTGCGCAACCAGAGGCGCGTCCTCTGGATCCACTGGCATGACATGATTTCCAACAGTGAAATAATTCGACGTACTCAACTTGCAGGCATTGTCTTAACGATTGATCGCCGTCGTCTCTCTCTCTCTTCGGTCTCGTTGCTCGCCTTTCCCGTGAAGTCCCAGACCACGAGATGCTCTGGCAGGCTGTGGTGGCGAGGGGCGTGAAGAATCCGTGCTCATTTAGGAGACGTCCTCGGGACCGACATCGCAACACTTGGCCTAAACAGATCGCCACCTTCCCAGCAGAACTGCACGCCACATTTGGACGCGGCCATCAGACGTGGTCATGGGCATGGTCGCTCGACGCGACGGGCCGAGGTCGCCTAAGCGTACTATTGTATTGAATAGACCTAGTTCTTTGGTCAGTCTACCAAAACACCAGCCTTCGCCACAGTCACACCCAGGCATTCCTAAATATCTTGGTGTCATCGTTTTCTTGGTCTACCCCTTCCTCTTTTGCCTGGCACCATACCTTCCATCACTGTTCTCTCAAGACCGTTGTGTCTCTTGATGTGACCAAAGTATTTGTATTTTCTAACCAAAATGGAATTGATAAACCAGTTCTCCTCTATGCTCAACTCTTGCCAAATGTCTACATTTGTCTTTTTCTCTGTCCTGGATAATTTGAGGATCTTTCTGTAACATTTTGACTAGAAGGATTCGATTCTTTGTCTAGAAGTTTTGGTAATCGTCCATGATTCGCAGCCATAAGCTGCCACAGGAAAAAACACAGGCTCTCAAGACTTTTACTTGTATCGTTTTGTTGGTGCTCTGCCCTAATTTTTTCAGGCTGTTCAGTCTCTGCATTGCCATGGCTAGTCAACTTCTGATTTCTTTCGAGCAATCGCAATTTTTATCAATTCTGGAGCCCAGATATTCAAAATGCGTGACCTGATCTATTTCCTCACCACCCACTGTAAATTTATGCTGACATTGTGTTTTGTCGGTGGTCATTATCTTTGTTTTATTTATGTTTATAAACAGGTTTTGATCCTGTATGTGTCCATTTATGGCTGAAATTAGCTGCTCTATCTAATTTTTGTTACACATCGTTCAATTCCTCGCTGAGTGATTGGGGCTGTTCGGTATCTGTGTTGCACAAGCTTCATACTTAGCATCCGTGATCTCTTATGATTTCTTGACGTTCACAAATTCATCGACAGTTCCTCTCGCGTTTTGTATTTATAGAATAGTAGATGTATTTGTTGAAAAGATTGAAACTCGGATTTTGAAAAGCTGAAGGTAGGCCCAAATCGGACACTACCGTCAGGGATGACGTGTTGCGGACATTTCCTTCTTCTTCTTCTTCTTCGTCTTTTTCGTTTTCTTCTTCGATCGTTTTCAATCTCCAACTACCAAGATATGAAAAGGACTTTGCAAGTAGCAAAATATTGTACAGAGAACGGAATGCGTTTATATCTTTATTGCAATATTTGCACTTTTCTGTCCGACACGTCCGACTTCAGCAGGCATTTGTCAGTACCAGATTAGCCGTCAACCCCTTCTTCTTATCCAGTCTTCTCTGATGCAGCCTGTTATCCAGGATCATGACGTGGAGGTGTAGAAGTGTCTTGGGAGCTCTGGTTCGCTGGCCCTGAAGCTAACAGTCAGCTATGATATGAGTCGCTGACCGCTGCAGTTCATGCCCTGCCGGCATCTTGACCGCGGGGTTGGGGAACTTCTTGGCCTTTCTGTTTTGTTTTGTTTTTCGATCGGATGACAAGTTCCAGTCCTCACTGCGTTGCCTCCCCGACTCTGGTATGAATTAGCAATTAGATCTTGAAATCTGGGGTTTAAACCTGGTATCATTGCCGCTAGAACCCGATACTCTACCAACTTGCTACTCAGAAGACATAAAAAGTATGTCCCATGCTTCGTTTATTTTCACATTTCTGCAAAAGAGGGGACGTTGGTACTGCACGCATAACTGTCTTATCAGTATCATATCGCCCCCTCACTAACCCCTGATATACAAGTGGAGTCACTTCCTTCGAGACCTCTTTTAAAACGCCTACAAAATTGCACTACTAAATATTTCGCCCAAATTGCATCCGTCATTCCCTCCCCTTCGTTTCCTTCCTGGTCAAGCCTTCGTGTGAGCTAAATTCCGGAACAAGTGGTTTTCCCCAATTTGGGAATTCCCCTTTAACACGATGGTTTTCCGACTTTTTCATCTGAGCCATTCTTTAGGAATTGAATGTATTAACAAATAGGAACAACTATAACATAAACACTCACAGCAATGTTCGATCTGCAACGTAGAAAAACACTAATTCTTCTTGGTACAAGTATACACGCTCAAAAACCACGTTTTTTTCTAGCTTATTTTGAGGAGTTACATTTTATACTTGGCTGCTGTTAGTGATTTTAGAATAGCATATTTATTTATAAGGATAAACTCAAATGTTATATGTCAAAATACGCAGGAATGAAAAACCTATTATATGAACATAGTTAAACATTTAGGAGATCAAGATGCTGAGCAACGCATGAGCTGCAGTGGTCAGCGACCCATATCTCACTGCTAACGTCAGGGCCAGCGAAACAGAGCTGCCAAGACCCTTCTACACCTCCACGCGGTGATCCTGGATAACAGGCTGCAGCAGGGCAGACTGGCTAAGGAGAAGGGGTCGAAAAGGGAATGCTAACCCGGTACTAAAAAAATTCTTGCTGAAGTCGGATGTGTTGGACCGAAAGGTGCAAATATCAATGTCAAGCTGTAAACTTCGACACAATGCATTCCGTTCTCTTGGACTACATTCTGCTACTTAAGCCCTTTTAGGGCTTGGTAGCAGGAGATTGAGAATGAACGAAGCCAAGCCAAGCCAAGCCGAACATATAAACAATTATAAATAATTATGCAAGATAGTTAAATATTGGAATAGAACAAACGTAAATTTACAAAACAGAACACAAAATGTTGAACTTATGATAATATTTAAATTCTTCACCAACACAAGTACCTATAAATTCTGGATCATCGTCGAGTCTATCTTTACAGAAGTAAGGAAAGTTGTATGTGTGTCTTGTTATAAATGGACATTCTGCAGGCATTTTGAAATTAGCTGTCACAATTAGAAAACAAAATCAAAATTTACACTTCCAGTTTTAGAATTTACATTTCAAATTTTAAAAATAATACTACACATAAATAAATGCTGAGATGACATGTTAACAGTTAATATTAACAGTTGTAGCAGAAAGTCTAGCTTTGGAATACAAAGCTAATGTTAATACAATGAATAGGACATTTGTTTATTAAGATAGTGGTAATTTATGTTAATATCATTTTTAAGAAACTCTTTTTCTTCAAGAGTTTACAAAAGTTATGCTCAAACGCTGGATAAGTTATTGGACTTTTTCCTAGATGGTTTGTTAAGAGCAGCTCTAGACGGTGCCTAACTGACTACAGGTCTACTTAGTTCTAATGTTTGAGTCTTTTAAGAAGGATTTGCACACCAGTTTAATCAACCTCCAAAAAAAGTGGTTGTATACAGAATTTATAGAGTCTTCTAAACCAGTATAAAGACGTTAAGTTAAGCTAAGTTAAGACCGGCCCAACAAAGGGAGACGACCATGTGTCTTCAGAATCTGACAAACTACTATCACTTTTTTAATACGAACTATCACCACTCGCTAAATCATAATGTTTTAATGCAATCCATGAATGAATAAGTCCCACTGCTTGATTGGCGGAAAATCTTTGCTTGCAATCATTTGTGTTCAAAAGTTAATGTTTCCCAAAAACAATTATTACGATCGAACCAAGGTACACAAGAAATAGTGACGCAGCTGGCTAGTGTGTATTTGATTGGACGAACTTTCAGCAGATTTGTCTGAAACTCCGTATAAGAAGATAAAGAGGCAAAAGTTGTCTGGTTTCTCAGGGGGAGTGTCGGATAACGGAGATCTCGGAAATGTGTTCGGAAGGGAAAACTCAGAAACTAGAAAAAGCATATTTGCTAACTAGAAACAAGTGTCATTTTTAATATTCCAGAATAAATCTCGGTACAAACAGAATAAATCTCGGTTAAAACAGAATAAATCTCGATACAAACAGAATAAATCTCGGTACAAACAGAATAAATTTCGGTATAAACAGAATAAATCTCGGTATAAACAGAATAAATCTCGGTACAAACAGAATAAATCTCGGTACAAACAGAATAAATTCCGGTACAAACAGAATACATCTCGGTACTAACAGAATAAATCCCGGTACAAACAGAATAAATCTTGGTACAAACAGAATAAATCTCGGTACAAACAGAATAAATCCTGGTACAAACAGAATAAATCCCGGTACAAACAGAATAAATCCCAGTACAAACAGAATAAATCTCGGTACGAACAGAATAAATCCCGGTACAAACAGAATAAATCCCGGTACAAACAGAATAAATCCCGGTACAAACAGAATAAATTTCGGTACAAACAGAATAAATCGCGGTACAAACAGAATAAATCCCGGTACAAACAGAATAAATCCCGTTACAAACAGAATAAATCCCGGTACAAACAGAATAAATCTCAGTACAAACATAACAAATCGCGGTACAAACAGAATAAATCCCGGTACAAATAGAATAAATCCCGGTACAAACAGAATAAATCCCGGTACAAACAGATTAAATCTCGGTACAAACAGAATAAATCGCGGTACAAACAGAATAAATCAGTTTTTACCTCGAAGGATGTTCTCGGAAGGGGAACAATAAATGATACAATGACTCTCTGAAAGTATCTCTGAGCAGCTTTCTCTTTGATGTCGTCCACAGGGAGCTAGTTGCTCCGAACCACTCAACATCACACCGGTTCTCGCATGGGAGAGGAGAGAATCATCGATGCGCCGCAGAAGAAGCAAGCTGCACATAGTTCCTATATTTCGGTAGCATGATATCATCTAATGGGCTCAGAGGTCCCGATATGTCAAGGCTGATCGGACTAGTTGCTTCTATACACGGTCTTAGACGTGTGTGGAGAAGTGACAAGATCTCCCTTGGGACACAAATCCGGATCTACTAGTCTCGCGTTGTCCCAGTCCTGTTCTACAGCTTGGAAACCTGGACATTGCTGAAACACGACATGTCGAGACTAGAGGCCTTCCACATGCGCAGCCAGCGGTGTATCATGGATATCCGATGGCATGACTACAGTGAATACCTGGACAACGATATTTAAAGAAGGAATTGAGTTAACGTAACAATATGCGCCTGACTTGGTCCTGGAAGATCTTTTGTTAACTAACGTCCTTCTTTAAACATCGTTGTCCAGTTCTTCTCTGATTTCTTCGACACACTTTTGTCACCATACACTGCCTGCATTATGCGATGAATGTCAACTGGTCGAGTTCCTTCAGCTGTTAGAAACCGAATCACCGGTCGCTGATCAGCTCTGAACGGATTCCCTATCACACCCGCCATGTTTTTAATGGTCTGTTGAGGAAACTATGTGTCGGAGGATAATGACATTTTGCAAACTTTACGGTTGGTATGTGCTGTTCACACATGAAGTGACGTCATCATATGTATTGTATATATGTACACTTGGTGCTATTAGGTCCAGTTTCATTTGAACACGCGTCGTATTATTGTATTTGTGTACAGATACGTACAAAGGGCTTTCAAATCAAACCAGGACTTGTTGCTCTAGCTCTACCTAAATGGGTTATAGTGTGCTGGAACCACTATCATTAGTTAGGGACACCTGTGTCCTATTACTACAAGGTGGCCCACTTGCCATGGGCCAGTCACGTGACAGATAAATACAAATGGCGGACAACAATGTTAGTGCTTGCATGTGCCAGCGTGTTGTGATGAAGTTTATTGTGAAAGAAGGCGGGAAACCAGCGGAAATTTAACAAACATTGCAATCACATTACAGAGAATATACAATCAGCCGCAGTAAGACATATGAATGGTGCAAACGTTTTAGAGAAGGCCGTACTTCACTGAGGAATGTTTCCGGCTGTGGTGTATCTCAACCCACTACAGTTATTCCTGTGAATATCCAGATCGTAGAACGCCTTAGTCTGGAAAATCGACGCATAACCTGTCCCGAAGTTGCACAAGAGGCAAGTCTTTCTCTGGGTACGGTGAACACTATTATTCATAAACATTTGCATTTTCCGAAGGTTAGTGTACGTTGGGTTTGAACACAAAGGGCGTCTAGCAAGAAAACGCTCGACCTCATACGGCTCACCGCTCTATGTGCCATCTGTAGCAACTCGGCTGTGAGATATTGCGACGTCCAACCGACAGCCCAGACCTCACTTCAAGCAATTTCCACCTGTTTAGACCTCCAAAAGAATTAATGTGAGGTCAGTATTTCAGCACTGATGACGAAGTGAAACAGACTGTCCTGGATTGGTTCAGACATACCGACAAATCTGTCTATGCTGAAGCGTTTCAAGCATTACCTAAACGCTGGTATAGGTGCACAAACGTTGCAGGAGATTATATTGAAAAATAAAAGGCTGTTTGACTACTTGAAAAAAATTATTTTTGTCCTTACAAAAAAGAAGTTCATGTTTGACTTAAACATCCCCTATCATATTCCTCTTATACCGATGTAATTGTTCAAATTCCTGTATATGAATGCGTGTCGTTGAATCTTTCCGCAACACCCACAGGGTACTCCTCCCCTATCTTCCGTGTACATGCTCTCACATCGGCTCTATCTACTGTCTGTCAGTCTCTGGCACCACTTCCATCTACCCAGTACAAATCTCTCGAACCATCCCTGCATGCACCGCCCCTGCATGTACCGCCCCTGCATGCACCGCTCCCATTCAACACGTACCACTCTCTTGGATCGCCCTCACATCGCCCACATTTACAATGTATGAATATCTCGCATTGCCCCCACGTACCAGTCTCTGTCATCGTCCCCATTTACCATGTACCAATCTGTCGCGCTGTTCCCATTTTTAATGTACCAATCTCTCGCACTGTCCCAGAAACCATATACCAGTATCTCTCATCGCCCCCATCTAAAATATACCAGTCTCCCGCATCGCCCCCATCTAAAATATACCAATCATTCGCATCGCCCCCATATACCATGTATCAGTCTTTCGCATCGCTTCCATTTACCATGTTTCAGTCTCTTCCACCGCCCAACGTACCAGTCTTTTGCATCGTTCCCATTTACCATGTTTCAGTCTCTTCCACCGCCCCACGTACCAGTCTCTTACATCGCTCCCATTTACCATACACCAATCTCTCGTACAGCCGACTCGAATCTTTCTCTCTTAACGCCCCCACGTACCAGCCTCTCGCATCATCCCCATGTACCAATATCTCGCACTGCACCCATGTACCAATCGCTTCCACCACACCCACATACCAGCCTCTCGCATCATCCCCATGTACCAATCTCTCGCACTGCACCCATGTACCTATCTCTTCCACCACCCTCACGTACCAGCCTCTCTCATTACCCTCATAAACCATTTACCAATGTCGTACACGCCTCCTTGTACCAGCCTCTCTCATTACCCCCCCCCCCATATACCATGTACTAATGTCTTACACACCCCCACGTACCAGTCTCTCTCATTACCCCCCATATACCATGTACCAGTCTCTCTCATTACCCCCCATATACCATGTACCAGTCTCTCTCTCTCCACCTCCAACCACCACGTACCAAACTCTCGCTTCGCCTCAATCAACCACGTTCCACCCGCACCGCTCTGTCTGACCCTGAACACAGCTTGAGAATCGCATCTATTAGAAGGACTGAGTCTCACATTTCACGGCCCCAGCTGAGTTACATATCGGAAGTTTCCTTACATTGATGGAAAGTCTGGCATTCCGGTTCACATTTTATAAAACGTTAGTGTGGGCGTTTTGTCTGAGTGTGAGCGCAATTTTGCAAGTAATTTCCATCCGGACATATTTATAGTAACCGGACATGTGGATGTACAGGAGAATGGATCGAATTTCGTGGAAACAAAAAAGCTAAGAAATGTGAAAGTCGTGGAGAAACTAGGAGTAAATAGAGATTTTTCGAAAGGCAAAAAATAAGAGCCAACAAATCTTTTTTTTTGCCACATTGTTTATGCTAAATTCACACAATGAGTATGTTAACTTTTTTGTTCGCCCTAGAAAGGGCGTTAGGGGGTGGGTTGCAGCAGCTTCGCTCGCATCCAGAGTGCGCTGAAAAAGGTAGAGTCCTTAAAGATTCAACAGTCTTTAACTAACAGGCTAGAGAGAACGGTTAAAGACAGTCTAGATCCAGGTTCACAGTGGTACAAGTGGGGTCTCAGTCTTAGTCGGCCTGTACTTCTACAGAAGCAGATGCCATTGTGCAGGTCCCACTTAGTCGGCCTGTACTTCTACAGAAGCAGATGCGATTGTGCAGGTCCCACTTAGTCGACCTGTACTTCTACAAAAGCAGATGCGATTGTGCAGGTCCCACTTAGTCGGCCTGTACTTCTACAGGAGCAGATGCCATTGTGCAGGTCCAGCTCTGGCGTGAGCTATATGTAGCCGGGAGGAGGAGACTTAAACACTAGAGCCAAGTAGACCGTGCAGCCTGTTAGGCGCATCTTTGCTGCTCTTAACAAGCCACCTAACCATGGCCTGTGTTATGCCATCTCATACAGTTATTCTCCTCTTGCGACATGCTCTAGGGCAGAAGACTAACGTCTGGTCAGGCGCAACATACTGATCAGCCATATTTGTCAGGGTCAGGCAAAATATACTGAACAAGACCTACACCTCGGCTTTCTCTTATCCCGTCTTAAAAACGGTTTTAATAGCAGCCTGGCTCGAAGTAAGGAATCGGCGTGATCCCCGTACCAGTGAGCAACACGCAGATAAAGCCACGCATAGCACTATCGTCTGTAGGACCTCGGTTCACCTTCATCAGCACAAATTAGTAATGCTACTCGTTATGGACATTTAATAACAACGACATTCTCTATTTGAAACAGTGGTGCTGTTCTTGTCCTGTCATACATCGGTGAGGTGATAACACGAAACGATGGACGAGCAGCAATCTGTCTGTGTCTGCCACCAGGGCGAGGGATAGAGATTGTTGAAGATCTGTTGCAGCCAATCTCCACTGGGGATACGAGGTTTGGATTGGAGAAATGAAGGCGGGAGGCTACAACATAGATAGTTAATGTTGGGACAATAGGTCGGTTCGTAGGTATGTGAGTAGGTAAGTTGGTAAGAGGCTAGGTAGTGTGGGAGGTATGTGAGTAGGTAAGTTGGTAAGTGGTTGAGTGGGGTGGGAGGTAAGTGGGTAAGTAAGTTGGTAAGAGGCTAGGTGCGATGACAGGTATGTAAGTCGGTATGTGAGTAGACAGATCGGTGTGGGTTTAGGTAAATAAGTAAGTGTGTGGATTGGTAGGTGGATAGTTAAGCAGGTATGTGAATAGTTAGATAGGTAAGTTGGAGGAGGATTCCCTGATATGAAGTTTTACAGGCAAGTAAGGAGTTGACCAGGTATTTATAGAAGTGGGCAGGAATGTAGAGCGTGTATAGTTTACTTAGTATGTATGCCGTTAGGTGTGTAGAGAGAAAGTCCTGTGGAATTAAGCTTGCCTACACAGACGTAGAAGTTCTTTCGATGGATGGCATGACAAGCTTCTACGTGGCTTTGTTCAAATCGCAGCTTAGATGGACTGGCCATGATCTGCGCATATCAGATGAGCGGCTTCCAAAGAAAATATCCTTATTGTGATCTTGAGCCGGACAATCGAGCTACTGTGGCCAAATAAAACGCTACAAAGATACTCTGAAAGCGTCACTGAAGAATTGCGTCACTGACGCCGACAATTGGGAGAACATTGCTGCTGATCGACCTGCCGCCTGGCGTAGTAAAATCTCTTTTGGTACGACACGTTTGGAGCAGACAAGAATCAAGGAAGCTGCATAGAGACGAGCGACACGAAAGGCAAGAGACGAGTTGCCTCCGTCTGACGGTCAGACAGTGTTTCTCTGCCCTCAGTGTGACAAACTCTTTCGGGTTCAGATTGGTTTGATCAGCCACCTACAAACCCACTCCAGGATCGACAGAGGGCAATGGGGTCCTCTTTGGAAACGATGGACCAACGACTACAACAAAATAGTTATTTAGGTAGATTTGTAGGTAGGTAGAGAGCTAGCAAAGTATGTTGGTAGGTAGATAGATGTGTAAGCGGAAATATAGAGGAGTGCAAATCTATGTAGGTCAATAGTTGCCGATGCAGGTAAGTTGGTGTGCAGGTAGGGAGAGAGATAAAGAGCTTGGAAATGTATGTTGGTGGACCGGTATGCAGGTAGATTGGTAGCTGGGTGGAAGGACAGGTGTGTTGGTGAACCGGTATGCAGGTAGATTGGTAGCTGGGTGAAAGGACAGGTGTGTTGGTGAACCGGTATGCAGGTAAATTGGTAGCTGGGTGAAAGGTCAGGTGTGTTGGTGAACCGGTATGCAGGTAGATTGGTAGCTGGGTGGAAGGACAGGTGTGTTGGTGAACCGGTATGCAGGTAGATTGGTAGCTGGGTGGAAGGACAGGTGTGTTGGTGAACCGGTATGCAGGTAGATTGGTAGCTGGGTGGAAGGACAGGTATGTTGGTGAACCGGTATGCAGGTAGATTGTTAGCTGGGTGGAAGGACAGGTGTGTTGGTGAACCGGTGTGCAGGTAGATTGTTAGCTGGGTGCAAGGACAGGTATGTTGGTGAACCGGTATGCAGGTAGATTGTTAGCTGGGTGGAAGGACAGGTGTGTTGGTGAACCGGTATGCAGGTAGATTGGTAGCTGGGTGGAAGGACAGGTGTGTTGGTGAACCGGTATGCAGGTAGATTGGTAGCTGGGTGGAAGGACAGGTATGTTGGTGAACCGGTGTGCAGGTAGATTGTTAGCTGGGTGCAAGGACAGGTATGTTGGTGAACCGGTATGCAGGTAGATTGTTAGCTGGGTGGAAGGACAGGTGTGTTGGTGAACCGGTATGCAGGTAGATTGGTAGCTGGGTGGAAGGACAGGTATGTAGGTTGATCGATAGAGGGACATATGTGTAACATGATCGGTAGGTGGGTAGGTATGCAGTTTGATAGGCAGGTGGGTAGATGGACAGGTATGTAGGTTCATAGGTAGGTGGGTAGATATGCAGGTTTTTAGGCAGGTGGGTAGATGGACGGATATGTAGGTTGATCGGTAGGTGGGTAGGTGGACAGATTTGAAGGTTGATAGGTAGGTGAGTAGGTGGACAGGATTGTAGGTTGATAGACAGGTGGGTAGGACAAGTTTGTAGGTTGATCGGTAGGTTGGTAGGTGGTTAGGTGGACACGTTGATCGTTTTGTGGGTAGGTGCACAGGTGAGTAGGTGGACATGAATGTAGGTTGATCGGTAGGTGGGTAGATATGCAGGTTCATCGGTAGGTGGGTAGATGGACAGGTTGAGTGGTATCTGGGTAGATGGACAGGTTGATCGGTAGGGGGGGTAGATGGACAGGGATGCAGGTTTATCGGTAGGTGGGTAAATGGACAGGTATTTATGTTGATAGGTAGGTAGCTAGATGGACAGGTATGTAGGTTGATAGGTAGGTGGGTAGATGGACAGGTATGTAGGTTGATAGGTAGGGGGGTAGATGGACAGGTCTGTAGATTGATCGGTAGGTGGGTAGATATGCAGGTTCATATGCAGGTGGGTAGATGGACGGGTATGTAGATTGATAGGTAGGTGGGTAGATGAACAGGTATGTAGATTGATATGCAGGTGGGTAGATGGACAGGTATGTAGGCTCATAGGTAATTGGGTTGATATGCAGGACAGTAGATGGACAGGTATGTAGGTTGATTTCCTGGTCGGTAGATGGACAGGTATGTAGGTTGATATGCAGGTGGGTTTATGGACAGGTATGTAGGTTGATATGCAGGTGGGTAGATATGCAGGTTTATAGGCAGTTGGGTAAATGGACAGGTATGTACGTTGATCGGCAGGTGGGTAGATGGACATGTATGTAGGTAGATATGCAGGTGGGTAAATGGACAGGTTTGTAGGTTGATAGACAGGTGGGTAGGTGGACAAGTTTGTAGGTTGATCGGTAGGTGGGTAGGTGGACAGGTTTGTAGGGTGATAGACAGGTGGGTGTGGACAAGTTTGTAGGTTTATCGGCAGGTGGGTAGATGGACAGATTTGAAGGTTGATAGACAGGTTGGTAAGTGGACATGTTTGTAGGTTGATAGACATGTGGGTAGGTGGACAGGTTTGTAGGTTGATCGGCAGGTGGGCAGTTTTGTAGGTTGATCGGTAGGTGTGTAGGTTAATAGACAGGTGGGTAGGTGGACAGGCTTGTAGGTTGATCGGTAGGTGGGTAGATGGACAGGTCGATCGGTAGGTAGATAGGTGGACAGGTTGATCGATAGGTGGGGGGGTTAACAGGTTTTTATGTGGGTAGACAGGTGAGTAGATGGGCAAGCATGCAGGTCGATCGGTAGGAGGGTAGATGGACAGGTTGATTGGTTGTTTGCGGGAGGGTGGGGGGTGGTGGGGGGCAGGCATGTAGATTGGTTGGTAGGTGAATGAGTGGACAGGTATGTAGGTTGGTTGGTAGATGAATGAGTGGGCAGGTATGTAGGTATATGTGTAGTTAGTTGGGTGCATGGATGGACGTTGGAGGGACTAAAGCACGATTTCACTCATGAAAAAGGACACGCATGTACGGACGCAGACGTGGAGAGATCCATTCATGGATTGATGCGTGTCTGACAGGATATAGAGATGCACGAGCGGTTGCATGTATTCATAAATGAATTAATCGGTAAGGAATTCGAGAGCGGATAGATGGATGAGTGTATGTATTTATGGATGAATTGATTGGTAGATGCATGTATAGCTGGATATATGGATGGCAGACTGGATGCATGGACTTCTTCCTCTTCTTCTTCTTCCTCGTCTTCTTCCTCCTCTTCTTCTTTTCTTTATCTTACTCTTCATCCTCTTCTTCTTCATCCTCTTCTTCTTCATCCTCTTCTTCTTCATCTTCTTCTTCTTCATCTTCTTCTTCATCTTTTTCCTCCTCTTTATCTTCATCATCTTCTTCTTCATCCTCTGCTTCTTCATCTTCTTCTTCTTCATCCTCTCCAACTTCTTCTTCTATATCTTTTTCTCGTTCTTCTTCATATTTCTTCTTCTGCATATCCTCCTCTTCGTCTTCTTCATCCTTTTCTTCTTCTTCTTCCACTTATTGTTCTTCATCCTCTTCTTCTTTTTCTTGCTGCTCTTCTTCTTCCTGTTTTTCTTCTTCCTGTTTTTCTTCTTCCTGTTTTTCTTCTTCCTGTTCTTTTTCTTCATCTTCTTCTTCTTTGTTTTCATCTTCTTTTCCATCTTCTTTCTCGGATCTAGTCCTGAAAAGGACATTGTGTCGTAGTTTACAGCGAGGCTGCGATATCTGCGCGTCTTGAGTCGATACAACCAAATTCAGATGGCTTTTTGAGTACCGGATTTGCCTTTCAACTGCGGATCATATTTTCTTAACCAAGCTTCGAGGGGCGTTCAGAAAGTAACGCACCACATCGTTTGTCTCATGAGCTGTTTATTCAAAAGGCATGAAATATTTACACAATATCCATGGATACGTCATGTAAACATCTGTATTATTTCACATAATCCCCATCAACTCGTACAGTTTTATGCCAGCAGGAAACAAGTGCATGTGTTCCTAGCCCGTACCAGATTTTGTCTTCATCATGTAGCCATTTCTTGGATGCATGAATCACTTCTTTATCAACTTCAAATCTTATCCCACTGAGTCCATCTTTGAGTGGACCAAACAGATGAAAATCAAAGGGTGCCAAATCTGGACTAAAGGGTGGATGGGGTAGTACAGTCCAACCCAATTTGGTGATTGCTTCCCGTGTTGCCAGACTTGTGTGAGGGCGTGTATTATCGTGAAGGAGAAACAGGTCTGTTGGATTATTGTGCTCACAAGTCTTTAATGAACGTCCATTGAGTTTTGTCAATGTCTTAATGTAAGCTTGCGAATTGATTGTCTTAATGTAAGCTTGCGAATTGATTGTCTTAATGTAAGCTTGCGAATTGATTGTCTTGATGTAAGCTTGCGAATTGATTGTCTTAATGTAAGCTTGCGAATTGATTGTCTTAATGTAAGCTTGCGAATTGATTGTCTTGATGTAAGCTTGCGAATTGATTGTCTTAATGTAAGCTTGCGAATTGATTGTCTTGATGTAAGCTTGCGAATTGATTGTCTTAATGTAAGCTTGCGAATTGATTGTCTTAATGTAAGCTTGCGAATTGATTGTCTTAATGTAAGCTTGCGAATTGATTGTCTTAATGTAAGCTTGCGAATTGATTGTCTTGATGTAAGCTTGCGAATTGATTGTCTTGATGTAAGCTTGCGAATTGATTGTCTTGATGTAAGCTTGCGAATTGATTGTCTTAATGTAAGCTTGCGAATTGATTGTCTTAATGTAAGCTTGCGAATTGATTGTCTTAATGTAAGCTTGCGAATTGCTTGTCTTAATGTAAGCTTGCGAATTGATTGTCTTAATGTAAGCTTGCGAATTGATTGTCTTAATGTAAGCTTGCGAATTGATTGTCTTGATGTAAGCTTGCGAATTGATTGTCTTAATGTAAGCTTGCGAATTGATTGTCTTAATGTAAGCTTGCGAATTGATTGTCTTAATGTAAGCTTGCGAATTGATTGTCTTAATGTAAGCTTGCGAATTGATTGTCTTGATGTAAGCTTGCGAATTGATTGTCTTAATGTAAGCTTGCGAATTGATTGTCTTAATGTAAGCTTGCGAATTGATTGTCTTAATGTAAGCTTGCGAATTGATTGTCTTAATGTAAGCTTGCGAATTGATTGTCTTAATGTAAGCTTGCGAATTGATTGTCTTAATGTAAGCTTACGAATTGATTGTCTTAATGTAAGCTTGCGAATTGATTGTCTTAATGTAAGCTTGCGAATTGATTGTCTTAATGTAAGCTTGCGAATTGATTGTCTTAATGTAAGCTTGCGAATTGATTGTCTTAATGTAAGCTTGCGAATTGATTGTCTTAATGTAAGCTTGCGAATTGATTGTCTTAATGTAAGCTTGCGAATTGATTGTCTTAATGTAAGCTTGCGAATTGATTGTCTTAATGTAAGCTTGCGAATTGATTGTCTTAATGTAAGCTTGCGAATTGATTGTCTTGATGTAAGCTTGCGAATTGATTGTCTTGATGTAAGCTTGCGAATTGATTGTCTTGATGTAAGCTTGCGAATTGATTGTCTCTCAGATTGGCATCACATCCCCAAGAATCACACCTTCAATTTCCCAAAAAGACGGTGATAACGATCTTTCCAGATGGAGTCTTGATTTTTTTCTTCGTGGTGATTGCGGGTTATACCAGTCCATGGTCTGTCTTCTTGTCTCACGTTCAAATTAATGTGCCCAGGTTTCGTCACCTGTAACGTTGTAGCCAACATATTCTCTCCAACAGCATTGAATAACTCCAACTATTCAGAATGAAATTGTTTACCTTTCCAATTGGTGGTCATTTGTGAGACTTCTAGGAAGCCATCTTGCGCAAACCTTAGAAAATCCGAGAGATTTTATAACTGCATTTGCACTACCAATGCTGATTGACAGCTGTAAGGCCAGTTGTTGAGTAGTGATTCATTTATCAATAAGAATAATGCCATCAGCGCAATTCAACATTTCTGCGTTGGTGGCTGTGACAGGACGTCCACTGCGCGACCGATCAAGCAGCTCTGTACCTACACTTCCTGATTCTTTGATTCTCTGAACCCAGCAACTAACTGTATTCCTGTCTACAACAAAACTTCCGTATACATCATATAGATGCTTGTGAATATTCACAACCCTTTCCATCTCTGCAACTAGAAATTCTATCACAATTCCCTGCTTTATAACGCAAGTTGCTAACATGCTCCATTTCAACGGCATAGTGCAGTCCTATTATTTGGCCGATTGCAGTGCAATTTGGAACACAGAAGCGGGACACGCCATATGTGATGTGTACAAACTTGCATGTTCCTATTATTATTATTAGCTGAGAAAAACGATGTGGTGCATTACTTTCTGAACGCTCCTCGTACATCAGTACAGCCTGTTTCCATGACCATTATTTGAAGACGAACTCATGTCATTTTCTGATCCGCTAGCCATCATGCAACCAGCCAGCTATGAGTCACTGGCTGCTCTCAGCTCATTCACTGTGTGCTGTATCTTCAACCACGTGGAAAACTTAATATTACTTAACAATATTCAGAAACATTTACCCTCTAGTGGGATAACATGTTTTACTGCTCTTTATTGCTTTACTCTAATACAATCATTTACCCATAACCATCGTGGTAAATTGCATAGCGATTCGACCAGGAAACGTACCATGTGGATCGTTAATGCAAAAAGGAAGCATTAAAACTAATGCGCTTTCCTCCAACACCGAGTACTTAGTCTAATACTTAGCACAACTTTTCATCCATGCATGAACACCAACATGCAGATCGATACCTGGAAGTAGGTGCACGCGCTGGCGTGTAAAAATACTCGGGATCGTTATACGAATGTGCTCGCGCATTGCGCAATTATTTGTAGTCTGTGTATTTGTTAACGTGGCGATGTTTTTAAACTTATTCATCGTTTGTTATCAGATAACTGTTTCCTTACAGATTCCCTATCAGTCATAATATCCTTTCACGTGCGCATTCTTGCGATCAACTGCTCTGATTGGATCTCGGGCGAAATAACCCGACAGAGCCTGAGAATCACACTTGCTGTGCTAAACCGTCGCCTTTTGACCCTAATTCAACTTGTCCTCCGCCTACAATCACTTAAAGCAGGTCATGGAGGTCATGGATGGAACACGCCGTTCTAGCATGGTCTCTTCTCCGCTTCCATCCAGGGACCACCTGGTTAAGTCCAATAAAACATATCGTCCTCATTGCATGCAGCCTGTGGCTCAGTCACTCATCGTCCTCATGGACGCCTGGCTCGACGGACCATTGTCGCCTAAGTGCCCTACCTACCTACTTTACTACCTACCTACTTTACTACCTACCTACTTATCAACCTACCTACTTTACTACCCACCTACTTATCTACATACCTACTTATCTATCTACCTACCTACCTACTTATCTACATACCTACTTATCTACCTACCTACTTATCTACATACCTACTTAACTACCTACCTACTTTACTACCTACCTACGTATCTAATTACCTACTTTACTACCTACGTACTTATCTACCTACCTACTTTACTACCTACCTACTTATCTACCTACCTACTTTACTACCTACTTACTTATCTACCTACCTACTTTACTACCTACGTACTTATCTACCTACCTACTTTACTACCTACCTACTTATCTACCTACTTACTTATCTACCTACCTACTTATCTACATACCTATTTATCTACTACCTACTTATCTACCTACCTACTTTATTACTTAAGTACTTATCTACCTACCTACTTTACTACCTACCTACTTTACTACCTACCTACTTATCTACCTACCTACTTATCTACCTACCTACTTATCTACTTATCTACCTACCTATTTATCTACCTACCTACTTATCTACCTACCTACTTATCTACCTACCTAATTATCTACCTACCTACTTATCTACATACCTACTTATCTACCTACCTAATTATCTACCTACCTATTTATCTACATATCTACTTATCTACCTACCTAATTATCTACCTACCTACTTATCTACATATCCACTTATCTACCTACCTAATTATCTACCTACCTACTTATCTACCTACCTAATTATCTACCTACCTACTTATCTACCTACCTACTTATCTTCCTACCTACTTATCTACATGTCCACTTATCTACCTACCTACTTATCTACATACCTACTTATCTACCTACCTAATTATCTACCTACCTACTTATCTACATACCTAATTATCTACCTACCTACTTATCTACCTACCTAATTATCTACCTACCTACTTATCTACCTACCTACTTATCTACCTACCTACCTACCTACTTATCTACATACCTACTTATCTACATACCTACTTATCTACATACCTACTTATCTACATACTTACTTATATACCAACCTATCTGCCACAATGTCTATCAGAAATCATAAGAACAGCAAATTGTACTGTGTTGTCTATGCATTTGGGAGTTTAATCTACAATTTCAAGAGAATAAAAATCATGTGGATTCCTGCACACTATAAGTATACTCGGCAAAACGAAGGCAGTAAGGCTGGCCAAAGAAGGAGACAGCAAAACCCAAACATCATCATCATCATGCAGCATGCCCTTTTCAGAACGACGCTCACATGACAGCCAGACCGTAGGAAACTCTTATCTTCCGCCAGTCTTCCGGCCTGCTCGAAGGTCAAATCCAGCGTCTCCTTGATCTCCTGAACCCATCGTCTTCTCGGTCGACCCCTGCCTCTCCTCCCAGTGACCATGCCTTCCATAACCACTCTCTCCAGTCCGTTGTGTCGTTTGACGTGTCCAAAAAACCTCATTTTTCGAGTCATTGCGTCATTAATGAGTCGATTCTCCTCTACATTCAGGTCTTGCCGGGTGGATTTGTTTCTTTCTTTCTTTGTCCACGGGATTTTCAGCACTCTTCTGTGTTTCAAAAGCACCGATCTTCGCTCTTATTGCTTGTGTAATCGTCCATGTTTCACATCCATAGGTTGCCACAGGAAAAATGCATGTTCTTATGATCTTTAGTTTTAGTTCTTTGTTTGTATTATGCCAAAGGTGCTGCGTACTCCTTATCTTCTGCATTGTCATAATCAGTCGTATTCTTTCTTCCTTTGTACAGTCTCCATTGTTGTTCAGTATTGATCCCAGATATTCCAAATGGTCAACATTTTCAATCTCTTCGCCAGCTATCTCGATTTTAGTTTGGAGTTTTGTCTTATCAGTTGTCATTATCTTTGTATTTTGTTTTTTTTAAAATTCACATAGAGATTCTGGTCTTCGCTGCTCTTCTGGACTGATGTAATTATTTGTTCTAGACCCCTGGCGCTGTTTGAGAGCCAAACTGTGTCGTCGGCAAATCGGATTTCCGGTATCTCTTTTCCTCTTATTGTCAACGATTCGAAATCTGAAAAAAAGGGTCTTATTTTTTCCGTTTCTGATTATGTTTTCCGCATACCTGTTTCAGTCTGCTCCCGTGAACGTCCTGTTTCAGTTCTTTCTCAAAAGCTTTGTCTTTTCGTCTGCTCTCGTGAACTTCATGTTTCAGTTTGTTCTCAAAAGCCTCGTCTTTTAGTCTGCTCTCGTGAACGTCCTGTTTCAGTTTGTTCTCAAAAGCCTCGTCTTTTATTCTGCTCTCGTGAACGTCCTGTTTCAGTTTGTTCTCAAAAGCCTCGTCTCTTAGTCTGCTCTCGTGAACGTCCTGTTTCAGTTTGTTCTCAAAAGCCTCGTCTTTTAGTCTGCTCTCGTGGTCCTGTTTCAATTTGTTCTCAAAAGCCCTGTCTTTTAGTCTGCTCCCGTGAACGTCCTGTTTCAGTTTATTCTCAAAAGCCTCGTCTTTTAGTCTGGTCTCGTGAACGTCATGTTTCAGTTTGTTCTCAAAAGCCTCGTCTTTTAGTCTGCTCTCGTGAACGTCCTGTTTCAGTTTGTTCTCAAAAGCCTCGTATTTTAGTCTCCTCTCGTGAACGTCCTGTTTCAGTTTGTTCACACAAGCGTCGTCTTTTAGTCTGCTCTCGTGAACGTCCTGTTTCAGTTTGTTCTCAAAAGCCTTGTCTTTTAGTCTGCTCTCGTGAACGTCCTGTTTCAGTTTGTTCTCAAAAGCCTCGTCTTTTAGTCTGCTCTCGTGGTCCTGTTTCAGTTTGTTCTCAAAAGCCTCGTCTTTTAGTCTGCTCTCGTGAACGTCATGTTTCAGTTTGTTCTCAAAAGCCTTGTCTTTTAGTCTGCTCTCGTGAACGTCCTGTTTCAGTTTGTTCTCAAAAGCCTCGTCTTTTAGTCTGCTCTCGTGAACGTCCTGTTTCTTTTTGTTCTCAAAACCTCGTGTTTCAGTCTGCTCTAGCCCTCTATTTCGCTCATAATTCTCGTGTTTCATTCTTTTCTAGTCACAATTTGCTTCACCCCTCAAACAACCATTTCTATTTCTCTGCCCTTTGCGAGGCAGAGCCGATCAATATAATCACATCGTGTAGGACGAAAGACTATCAGCATGGACTAACGTTTCATATATTATGGTTTAGAAGGTAAAGCAGACAAGTGCTGTAGAGGAAGAAGTGTTAGATACAACATTGCATGATTTTGTCTATGTGGGGAAGTAGCAATTTCCGTTACTGGTTATCTATCTGTCCCTAACATCAAATTAGGTACCCATTTACATATCAGTTGACTGGAGCGTCACAGAACCGGTATCTGAAATGTGTGTCTTTTACATGAAAGGTGAATGGACTGTGACAGTATCAGTCATGTAACGGAAGTGAGATTCAGTGGTGTTAGCCCTTTAACCAATTTGGCCACTTTAGTCAATATTGGTACTTTGAATGAGGGAAGCTAATTTTAGCTGGACTGTAGGCAAACAAGTGTGAAAAATATTTCAGGTTCGAGTGTTCAGTCCGCGGTTACTAGGAAATATTTGTGTTAGTCAGAGAGTGGTGAATGCTTGGAATGCATTGCTACAGGAAACAGTGGAGGCAGGATCAATTAATGCATTAAAGAAAAAATGGTACTAGCATAGTTATTTTTTAGATCAAGCGAAGTGGAAGAAACTGGTTTTATACAGACTCTACAAGAGTCGTCTTCTTCTGCGTTCGGGTTTATCATGCTAAATCGTCAGACCTATCGCCAGGATGAAGTCCACAGTCCTTTCCAGGTCAGAGCGGTGAGTACATAGTTTTTGTCTCAGTTCTGCTCCATCTGACCAGGTCTGATATCTTAGTTCTTCGTAAGCCGGACATTCTTGAAGTACGTCTTCAGGGGTCTGGACTCCTATACCACATGAACATTCTTGAAGTACGTCTTCAATGATCTGGACTCCTGTCTCACATGGACATTCTTGAAGTACGTCTTCAAGGGTCTGGACTCCTGTCCCACATGGACATTCTTGAAGTACGTGTTCCGGGGTCTGGACTCCTGTCCCACATGGGTATTCTTTAAGTACGTCTTCAATGATCTGAACTCCTGTCCCACATGAACATTTCATTTGTTTGGGAAATTTTGAGCCGATATAGGTGGCCCAGTAGTCTGCTGTGGTCCATTCTCATGCGGAAGATGGCAGTTTGCTGGTGTCTTTGTAGCTTGTGGATTGGGTCTGGACTGTTACTCTCTGTGGCTGGTGGATTGGGTCTGGACTGTTACTCTCTCCCATTTCTTTCTCCCATTTTATTTTATTTTGGCTGTGAATCTGTTTATGTCTCTGTTTCTAAGAATCGACATCACTGCACTCCGGGCATACCCATAGCTGCTCAGTCTCTCTCATCAAATGGCGTAAGGTATGGATGCTGATGGTCCCTGTAGCTCGCTGGTTGTACACTGTCCTGCGCCGTCCTCTCATGCCCCATACTCCGCTCGAACCTCGTTTAATGTTGAAACTGTGGATTGCTGATTCATCTATTGCGGTGTCCTCATCCAGCAGGCGGTCATTGATTGATTTCAAAATGTCACTTCTATCCATCACTAATGTGCCCATGATGGCAGGTTGAGAAGCCATGATGTCAGCTCTTTCATTGCCCTGAACCTCGGCATGAGCAGGACAGTAGATCCAGGTCAACGCCTGGAGGTTTGATGCCTCAATAGCAGCTATCCACTCGGGCCTAAGCCATCCCTTCTGTACTTTCTGAAGTACGGCTTGCACGTCTGTCACGATGGCCGCCTTTTTAAAATAAAAGTCTGATATATCCATCTCAGTGTTGAGGTCACTGCTTCCGTCTCCATTCTCATACTGGAGGTTCTTGACATGTATGCCCTACTGCGCTCAGTCATGACCTCTCCTCTCACTCTAACGGAGAAACTCCAGCCTGATGTCCCACTGCTCACAACTGATCCGTCGGTATATATGACAAGGTCACTCTCCTGGGTGTTCTCAGTTATCAGCTGATTTACCTCGTGCTCTGCTCTCTCGCTGATTTTTTCTCCGCATTCCTCAGTCTCGGCTGAGGATGATGGTCTTAGCTTCCTCTTACGTCACGATATGGGTGTATTGTTCCATTTTCCCAGCTGCTTTGGATACGTCTTTTAAACCAGTATAAAGAAGTTAACTTAAGGTAACGTAGATTTGGCATTATTATTTTAAGAAGGCCGACCTGGTTTCTCGCTGCCCAAGAACCGGATTGTGGGAAGGGTGGATGGTCAGTTTTACTTTAGATATTGTCCACAGTTTGGTGCGATGATTCTAAGAAAACGGCGGTTGTTTCGTTGGTGGGTACCGCTGCTGGGATTCACGGAGATATCCTAGGACTACTAGTTAGATGTGTAGCTAGAACTTGATGGGGGATTAGATTCGCTTATGCAGTCTCCGTATGGTACAAAACGATTGGTAGGGGGTTTGAGTTGCCCATTATTGGGTGGCAATTCACTAGAAGCTGGGTGAGGTTAAGACCACCAGATGCGCAGTGTTCAGAGAATACGGGAAGTTTGTAGGGTCTCCAGAAATGGAGAAATTTGATAGATTGACATGAGATGCAGACCGAGCAGTGACACGAGCTATGTGGTTAACTTGGTGGTAATAGGAGTACATCGTGATCGGCGACCAAGTTGGATAAAGAAGAGCACGAGGTGTCAACAAAGGCCGAAACACGAGGCAGTATAGGGGAGCTTGTCGGTAGGTTTTTGCCCAGTGAGTTCTGTAGGCATTGCACATTATTGTCTGATGGAAGTGAATTGACCCTAGAGAATTTGACAGCAGTGGCTAAAATGCAGTTGTGGATTCAGTTGGTGGCAAACTAAGTGGTGGATTCTGCAGGCCTTGCTGCTGGCACGCTGGAACCAACAACAAACTGATCTCAGTTTATGGCAAATAAAGTTGTGCATTCCACAAGGTCTTGGTCTTGGGCTCGCTGGAAATAACAACAAACTGATACAATTCAGTTTATGGCAAATGAAGTTGTGCATTCCACAAAGTCTTGCTCTTGAGCCCGCTGGAAATAACAACAAACTGATCTCAGTTTATGGCAAACGTAACGGATTCTGCAGGCCTTGCTCTTGGGTCTGTTGGAAAGGACAACAAACTGATCTGATTCCGTTGGTTTCAAACGAAGTTGTGGATTCTGCAGGCCTTGCTCTTGGGCCTGTTGGAAAGGACAACAAACTGATCTGATTCAGATCGCTGTCTGTGTCCAATAAAATCAGGCAGGTCGGCAAAAGTCCCCTGACGGAAAGTGAGGTTTATCCCGGATTCCAGGGACCACGTCCCTAGAGACGGATGGGTGTAGCATGAAAACCCCACGGAGCATTCTTTCAAACTTCGTTTGAGAACTCTGCTGGTTCTACAGCATAGACTGGCGGACGGAAGCTGCCAGGCTGTCAGAGACTATTCACCCCAACGAGGAAGAACCACAAGACTCAACAGATTAAAACACGCTATTAGCTCTTGGTTGGTTGGGTGGTTGGTTTCTAATGCCCAGAATGGGTTGGTAACCCTTTAGTGCGCCCTGAAAAGGACGGAACTTATGGCAGATAGCAGTAGCTTTCCTGACATCCCGAGCGTGCTGATGAGGCCAGCCGGAGTCCTCCAGGCGGTTGTGCAATGCTTGGCTTCATCTGCGTATCACTCGCTACTACAGGGATCAGATCGAACCTCACCTTATTAGCCAGACTGTTGTCCTCGACAACAGCCCGTTTCCAGGATGACCAACGAGGAGGTCAGGTGAGGGTCTTTGCCAATATATTTCTCCTGACCGTGGCTAACATTGTCTGATCAGTGTGTTTTGTCTGACCAGATGTTAGCCTCATCGTCCGAAGACTGTGTGTAGATCCAGAGATTCCTCCAAGTTACCTATTGACGCCCTACGATAAGAGAATTTAGTCATAGTTAGATTTGAAGACTAAATGATGTATGACTAGATTATATAGTTCACGTTAAACCATTTTTGTTAAGATGTACGAATCCGTTTTCAGTGTTTTCGTTTCTTTTCACGTGCAAGGGGGAAATAATTACAGTAAAGGGGGATAAGTTGGTTTTACGACTCGGTTAAACAGTTGATTCAAGTTAGTGGACTGTACAGCCCGTCCACTACCCTAACCAGACGCTCTGTGATGGATGGTTCCATTAATCTGAGAGAGAAGAGATTTGTGTTATGGCCATATTATGTGTTTGAAGAAATAGACAAACAGTCCAGTGAAACTTCTTTACCGTCGAAGCTTCACAAAATCAATGGATTTTACACTCAGATATTCCTCAACTCTACGGGGGCCACTCTTCTCTCTCCTCTTACCTCACTCTGTTTCATTTGACTCTGTCCTACAGTCACACCCTTGCACAACTTTCCCTCGCGCCCTCGTGGTAAAGCCCTTCCATTGCACTTTGGTTGGGCTAGCTTCTGAGGGCGCACAAACCTAGCATAGGTACATACAGATGCACACATGCATCCAAGCACTGGTTTATGCGTCCTGATATCGCCCAAAGGACTAAGGTCTGGGGTGGAATAGGCGCGCCTCCGCCAGTAGAAACTAGTGAGGCAAACGCTTAAGAAACAAACAACTCTACTGACTTCGACGTAACTTTTTGTATTATAAAGAAAGCTCTAGAAACAATGAAGTGTTATTATGGAAGAAAGTAAGTAAATAAGTAAGTGTGCGCACGTGCGTTTTTATTCTCTTCTTGTAATTCTTTGTCTTTCGTTTCTTTTCTGCAACTCTGGAGTCGATAATAAGACATTGCGACTGTAGCGAGTACGGCATCGATATAAACTGGCGATTACTCAACCACGTAAGATTATCACACAGACACCCGCAGAAGTGACACAGATGCTAGCATCGCTGGGTGCGGATGGCAAGAAAGTGAACCTCGCCATAAATATATATTAAAAAAACGAAAGCTATGCGGAACCGTTTTGCAGAGCCCAACCCTATGCCCCTCAACGATACACCACTGGAGGACGTCGACGAATACATCTACCTCGGCCGCCTCCTCAACATGGAAAATAACTTGAATCCAGAGGTTGCCAGGCGCCGTCGAGCAGGCTGGGCCGCCTTCAACTCGATAAAGGCGGCAACATACGTCACAAGAGACACCGGTCTGCGAGCAGACATATTCGACTCAGTGGTACTACCAGCGCAATGCTTTGGAAGTGAAACCTGGTCTCTGACACAAGTCATGAAGAACCAGTTAAGGACATCACGTGCCTCACTTGAGCGTCGTCTCGTGGGCCTATCACTTAGGCAACAGCGCCATATTGGCTTACACAACAGTGACATCCGGGCATTGTCACACGTCAAGGTTGTCATGCCAACAATTCCAAGCACCGCTAGGCTGGCCATGTAGTCGGAAGGAAAGACGAACGCTGGAGCACGGCAACCACTCTGTGGTACCCGCGCAGCAAAAAACGACCTCCTGACAGGACGCCCCGCACTAGATGGCAAGATTCGCTTTGGATGCACACCACTCGCGATCTTGAAACAAACAAGTTAGCCCTCCACTGGACAACCCATGCCCGAGACAAAAGAGAGCCCTCCACTGGACAACCCGTGCCCGAGACAGAAGTTAGCCATCCACTGGACAGCCCGTGATCGAGACAGAAGTTAGCCATCCACTGGACAACCCGTGCCCGAGACAGAAGTTAGCCATCCACTGGACAACCCGTGCCCGAGACAAAAGATAGCCCTACACTGGACAACCCGTGCCCGAGACAGAAGTTAGCCATCAACTGGACAACCCGTGCCCGAGACAGAAGTTAGCCATCCACTGGACAGCCCGTGCCCGATACAGAAGCTAGCCATCTACTGGACAACCCGTGCCCGAGACAAAAGATAGCCATCCACTTGACAGCCCGTGCCCGAGACAAAAGATAGCCATCCACTGGACAGCCCGTGCCCGAGACAGAAGTTAGCCATCCACTGGACAACCCGTGCCCGAGACAGAAGTTAGCCATCCACTGGACAGCCCGTGCCCGAGACAAAAGATAGCCCTCCACTGGACAGCCCGTGTCCCAGACAACAGATAGCCATCCACTGGACAGCCCGTGCCCGAGACAAAAGATAGCCATCCACTGGACAACCCATGCCCGAGACAGAAGTTAGCCATCCACTGGACAACCCGTGCCCGAGTCAGAAGTTAGCCATCCAGTGAACAACCCGTGCCCGAGACACACGTTAGCCATCCACTGGACAACCTGTGTCCGAGACAGAATCGACTGGAAACCGAGATGAGACCAGGACAAAACCAAAAAACATAGCACTGCTCCAGCCGTGTCCGCTATGCAGAGAAATGCACCCGGCTACTGCAAACTCGCACGAGAGTTAGGTGCTGGCCACGGGGTAACACACTTGCTGGTGCACAAGTCCACTAAAACGAAGGCTAAAATATATGTATATATGTATGTGTGTGTGTATAGATGAACACGTATGCATGTGTATAAATGCATATGTATGTATGGGGGTGTATATATACATGGGTGTGGCTATTGCCTTCACAAAGAGGGAACTATTTTTTTAGTTACATCATTTTAATTTCATGTCACCATTCACTTCACAAAATGTTACTCCCACCATCTCACGGGAAATGTTCACTTCATTTCACTTCACAGCAACACAGACATTGTGTTTGAAATGTTTTACTATTACTATGTACAAATTTGAAAATTGTTTTAATTTATTATGTGCAATAACAAATTTTCAACAACAACAAATTATGCAACAATGTGAAGTGCGTCCCTCGTTCAACCAGTGATTGGATGAGGATCGTGTCAATCACATGTAGGCCTACACGTACACCGCGCGTGTACAAGAAGCCATTGAACAAAACAACACCTGGGTCCGCTAATGCATTGATCAGATTTAGGTCATACCGGGAAAACGGTGAATGACAGCAAGCCCCTGTGTTTGTTATTACTTATTAGCTCATACATTTACGTACGGGCCAGCGTTCTGTCACACTTTACTTCATTATATTGGTTTAGAAGGCTCTACCGAGTCTGTATACAATCAGTTTATTCTACTGCACCAACACTAAGAATAACTGTAAGCATCCATTTTATTTGTCAATGCATTAATTGATCCGGCTCCACAACTTCCTTTGGCAATGCATTCCAAGCATTCACCACTCTCCGGCTAAATAAATATGTCCTAATGTCTAATCTGGACCTGTATTTAAAAGATTTGAAGCTATGCCCTTTTGTTCTTGTAGCCGGGTGTACTTTCCTAAACCTGGTAGAGTCGAATTTATCGTTTCAATTGATTAATTAAAAACCTGTATTAAGTCACCTCAAATTATTCCCTGTTCTGAACACTGTAGACCAGGTTTTCTTTCCTCATTCTGGAATCCCAAATTAGTTTTGTAGCTCATCTATGCATCCTTTCTAGCATGTTTATATCCACTCTATGACAGGTTATCCACATCTCGACACTCCTCCAATTGTGGTCTCACCAATACGTTATACAGTTTACTATCATTTCCTTGCTCTTTTAATGTGAAACGTTTCTCTTTATCCTACCCATCATTGCATTAGCATTTTTCCTGCCACCTGGACTTGCTCACTCATCTTACCTGTATGATTAATTATTACATCTAGGTCCTTTCCTTTTCTACGGTCCTAATATTGGTCTCTATCATCATGTCTCAGACGATTTTTGAATCGTTATTCTAAGATTCGTTCGAAGTCATTGCACTCTCGGTAGACGTATAGGCCCGCAGTCTCCGTGGCTGGCGTTGGTTGTCGTGGCTTGTTTAGTATACATACTCTTGCTTTGTACTCTCAGGTAGCCTGATATTCTGGACCGCCTGATATCAAACCCTTGTCATCTGAGAATTGGCAGTTCATTGAAATGTCGGCTTTGATCTTCATCAAAGTATAACGCCTATCCATATCCATATCCATATCCATATCCATTGCCTAAAAAATTGGCATTCTTTCCCTCCTTCTTTCGATCATAATGAAAAGGGCACTATGACACAGTGTCTTAGTTTACAGCGAAGATGCGATGTGCGCGCATTTCTGCCCTACATGTCCGAGTTGCAGCAGATTATTTGTGTAGACAGATTTGACTTCCCTCTTCGATCCTTATTGCCAGACTACATTAGTGCAGCCTGTTTCCAGAACCGCCACTTGGATGCGGAATAGGATCTTGGTCAACTACGATTCACTGACCCTGACGCCATCAGCCAGTTATGAGTCGCAGGCTGCTATCAGCGCATTCATTGGTGTGTCTTCATCCTGAAACTACTGCTTTCGCAACCGGGATATCAGCTCTTCAACGAATTAAAAAAACAAAAGAAGGTTAGAGCTACAGTAAATACAATCACGCTGTGATACACAAGGAAGTAAAGAACAAAAGAATGTTAGAGCTATAGTAGATACAATCACGCTGTGATACACAAGGAAGTAAAAAACAGAAGCGAAGTTAGACAACGGAAGAACAGTGCAACTTAACTTAAGTTAAGTTGCACTGTTCTTAACTTAACGTCTTTATACTGGTTTAGAAGACTCTGCAGAGTCTGTATGCAACCAGAACAGTGCAAGAATAAAACACACAAACCACAAAAATCACCTTATAGGACAAGAATCTTTTCCAAGCCGAAACGAGAACAACTACCCTTGCCTTGATAACACGCAGACACGCAACCCACAGAACTATAAAGACGTAAAGATACTAATCAAACCATCCAAGAGGACGGAATGGAGAGCACCATTCGAATAATAGGGAAAGCTGCCGCTTCTCTATATGCCAGGATAAAAACATGAACACAAATTGTAAAAATTGATTAAGGTTGAGTTTAATCAAAATTTAAAAATTGGTATGATCAGATACCACACCGAGACAAGAACACAAACAAAACCTACGTTACGACCAATAGGCCTTCATCAGGGACAACAATACTGAACTAACAAATCTTCTTCTTCTTCGTACGCAGTCAGACAGTAACCATTATTTTTTCGAAAAAAGCGGCGGTCATCCTGAGGCTGTCGCCACTGCCATAGAGCTTGTCTTGCAGTTCCACTGGTGATGGCCACATCTGCTCTCTCTGATCCTCGTATGTCGGGCAGTTCTGCAGCAGATGTTCAGAGGGGCATTTTACCAGTACCGCACGGGCATTCGTCGGTACCACCTATCTTCAATTTGTTGAATAGGTGGTACCTCAGTCTATTGTGGCCAGTGCGAAGTCTGAAGAAAACGACCTGCTCTCTTCGGTTCAGCTGGTAATAGGCATCGTTTTTGGTGTAACCAGTATGTTCGGTTTCCCATTTGGTCATGTATCTGCCTCCTCGTTGCCTTGGATGTTGCAGTGTGATGGGACCCACTGTACGACTACCCTTTTAGGTGCGGACTGCTGGCACAGTTTGCAGAGTGCTGCTCTTAAGTCATTAAGCTCAGTGTTTTTCTGGCTTTTTAGCGCTGTGACTACGGCGAGAGCATCTGTAAGCAGGACTATATGGCTTTCATTTTCATTGTGTGTCAGAACTAACAAATCAACATATAAGGAAAAAATGGTCAACTTATCTTCTCTAAATGCATCGAATCAGGAACAGGAGGAGGCTTTCGCTGAAAACAGAGATAGGGGTGTACCTCCCTCAACTTGATGTATGCTTCCCAAACCTGGACTATTCTGTAGAGTGATTAGAAGCGAACTGAAGCCCTCCACATGAACAGTCAGAAAGGGTAGGAAGAATAAAATCAAGTAAGGCAAAACATACTGGTCTGACATCTTAGCCAGGGTCAGGCAAAACATACTGGTCTGACATCTTAGCCAGGGTCAGGCAAGACATACTGGTCAGACATGTTAGCCAGGGTCAGGCAGAACATACTGGTCAGACATTTTAGCCAGGGTCAGGCAAAACATACTGGTCTGACATCTTAGCCAGGGTCAGTCAAAACATACTGGTCTGACATCTTAGCCAGGGTCAGGCAAAACATACTGGTCTGACATCTTAGCCAGGGTCAGGCAAGACATACTGGTCAGACATATTAGCCAGGGTCAGGTAAAACATACTGGTCAGACATGTTAGCCAGGGTCAGGCAAAACATACTGGTCAGACATTTTAGCCAGGGTCAGGCAAAACATACTGCTCTGACATCATAGCCAGATTCAGGCAAAACATACTGGTCTGATATCTTTGCCAGGGTCAGGCAAAACATACTGGTCTAATATCTTAGCTAGGGTAAGGCAAAACATACTGGTCTGATATCTTAGCCAGGGTCAGGCAAAACATACTGGTATTCTTCTTCTTCTTCGTTCGTTCTCAATCTCCCACTACCAAACCCTGAAAATGCTTAAGTAGCAGAATGTAGTCCGGAGAACGGAATGCGTTGTGTTGTAGTTTACAGCTTGACTGCGATATTTGCACATTCCGGTCCAACACATCCGACTTCAGCAAAGCATTTTTTTAGTACCGGATTAGCATTTCCTCTTCGATCCCTTCTTCTCAGCCAGTCTGCCCTGCTGCAGCCTGTTATCCAGGATCACCGGTTGGAGGTGTAGAAGGGTCTTGGCAGCTCTGGTTCGCTGGCCCTGTCGCTAGATGTCAGCTATGGGTCGCTGACCGCTGCAGCTCATGCGCTGCTCAGCGTCTTGATCCTACATACTGGTCAGACATCTTAGCCAGGGTCAGGTAAAACATACTGGTCAGACATATTAGCCAGGGTCAGGTAAAACATACTGGTCTGACATCTTAGCCAGTCAGGCAAGACATACTGGTCAGACATCTTAGCCAGTCAGGCAAAACATACTGGTCTGACATCTTAGCCAGGGTCAGGCAAGACATACTTGTCAGACATTTTAGCCAGGGTCAGGCAGAACATACTGGTCAGATATCTTAGCTAGGGTAAGGCAAAACATACTGGTCAAGACTGTCACCTTCGCTTCCTCCTAGCCCAGCTCGGCTGTTTTCATGGTATCCTGGCGAACAATGAGAATGATCGACGTTATCCCCGTAGTAGTAAGCGACACGCAGATGAGGTCAAGCAAAGTACAACTGTCTGGAGGACCCGTCCACATCCATCAGCACGCTCGTTATGTGAGGAAAGCTACGACAACCCGACTCGTAACGTTTTTATTAGGGCGCACAAAAGAGTAATCCTACTTTTCGTAGGCATTTGCAAACAACAACCAGCACCCTGCTAAACCGTCGCCTAGAACAAAACAGCAACTATGATGATCAGTAGAACACATAGGCCACTCAAGATTTGTGTCAATGATATTGCTCTTTATCAGGCCCAACAGTTCAAGTATTTGGGCACAATTTTTTTCAGCAGACGGCAGAATCGACAGAGAAATTGAGACTAGGTGTCAGAAAACATCTGCTGTGGTGTATCAGCTGTCCCCACAGCTTAGACACCCGAACATTAGTTTGGCAACAAAGCAACAGCTGATAAACAATACATTTATGCCGATTATGTGCTAACAGTGCAAACATGGCGTGTATCGAGGGCACGTGAGATCAGAATTTCGACGTGGGAAATAAAGTGTTTTGAGGAAGGTCATCGGTGTTACCAGGAGAGACAGAATGCGAAACGACGACATTCGAAGTATGGTCGGCACTACGGCTTGTGTCGAATTCATTTCCAGGCAGAAAATAAGTTGGTTTCATCTCATGTGAATGCACTGGTTTCAACTTCCACTGATGGCTTACAACACTGGTAAATCTGGCCACAATGCAAGGGGACGGCCACGGGACAGGTGGGTAGATCGCATTAGAGTGACTGGGCTCACATTGACCGACACCAACGCATGTGCCGCAGGATATACGACTTTAGCTCTTCACGACGCTCAACGGCACAAGTGGAAAGAAAATGAAATAACTAACCGTCGCCGTTTGGCAGTATTTATGCATGTGGCCCGCTTTGCCTGGGACTTATCCGTCCATCAGCTCTTAAAGCAAGCCATGGATATCAAGAACAGAAAAGACGCTCCCCACCGTGGTCTCGCACATACGGTTGTCCACGCAGCAACTGATTATGTCAGATCGGAAAAACATCATCCTCATTGCATGCAGCCTTGTTATCAACCACTCATTGTATACATTGACATTTTTGCGAGACGGGCCCTTGTCGCTTGAGCGTATTATCCTAGGTTGCTGTTGGTGATCACGTTCTAGAGACTCCATTGCACGAAGTCCTGAGTGGCCTGTCTGGGTCTTAGTTTATGACAGACAAGAGTAGCACCACTGCCCTATAGAGGCTATGTCGTAAGAGGGTACTAACTGTGTAACATGCCAACACTGGCCGTGGTTAGGTGGTTTGTTAAGAGCAGCATAGATGGCGCCTAGCAGGCTGCGGGTCTCCTTCCGTTAAGTCATTTTGGCCATGTAACAAAATTGTTGAAGACCATACCATGTTGAAGGGTAGGGTGGAAAGCAGACAACGTTTTAAATGGGTGGATAATATCAGATAGACTGGAGAAAGACTTACACTATAACTTCATGAAATAGATTACAATAGAGATCTACTGTGGCCGACCTTCGATGCGGAAATGGCACTTGAACTGAAATAAAATGCAGAAATAAACTGAAACATTACAGGACAAGGCAGAGACCCTGGTCCGGACACAATCTCTCTGTCATGACTCAGACTATGGGTGACTTAGACCTGATCGTTGCAACAAATCTCCTGAATAATATTTATGAGCCAGGACAAATCCTACCCGAAAAGTTTTCATCCATTTTTAAAGCGCTCCGAAAGGAATCCAAAACAGGGAAGTGTGACGTACAATTAGTATTACCAACCTAATCAATAAATTAATTATGGCAATATATAAAATTCGGACAGGTAAAAAACTTGTTCAAAGAACAGTGGGAATTTGTGACGGGTGGGCAAATAACAGAAAATAAACAACGGGCGTTAAAATTAAACTGGGACCTGAATGGTTTGTAACGTGCTGGAACTACTATCATTAGTTGGGGGGGGGGGGCACTTGTGTCCTATTACTGTTAGGTGGGCGACTTATCATGGGCCAGTCACGTGACAGGTAAATAAAAATTGGGGGTCAACACTGTTACGGTTTGCAAGCAACGTTGTGCTACTATGAAGGTTCTTGTGAAAGAAGATATGAAACCTGTGGAAATTTACAGAAGACTGCAATCACAATACGGTGATGGGACACTCAATCACAATACGATTATGAGACACTCAATCACAATACGGTGATGGGACACTCAATCACAATACGGGGATGGGACACTCAATCACAATACGGTGATGAGACACTCAATCACAATACGGTGATGGGACACTCAATCACAATACGGTGATGGGACACTCAATCACAATACGGTGATGGGACACTCAATCACAATACGGTGATGGGACACTCAATCACAATACGGTGATGGGACACTCAATCACAATACGGTGATGGGACACTCAATCACAATACGGTGATGGGACACTCAATCACAATACGGTGATGAGACACTCAATCACAATACGATTATGAGACACTCAATCACAATACGATTATGAGACACTCAGCTGCAGTAAGACATTTGAATGGTGTAAACGTTTTAGTGAAGGTCGTACATCCGTGAGTGATGATCCCGTCATGCTCCTGCAAGATAACGCTCGACCTTATTCTTTTCACTGCACTATGTGCCATGAGCAGCAACTCGGCTGGGAGGTATTGCCACATTCACCTTTCAGTCTAGACCTTTCTCCAAGTGATTTCCACGTGTTTGGACACCTAAAAAAATATTGGAATGTCAGAATTTCAGCACTGATGATGTAGTGAAACAAGCTATCCTGGATTGGTTGAGACATTTTGCCAATTTTTTTTGCACTGAAGCCTTTCAACCATTTCTTAAACGCTCGGATAAGGGCATGGACGTTGCGGGAGATTTTTTCGAAACATAAATCGTATTTTGACTACTTGAAAAAATTTTTTTTCATTACAAAGAAGTCCTGGTTTGACTTAAAAGCCCCTCGTACATAGCATTATGAGTTCATAAATTCTAAGATGGTAGAAAGGTTGTCTAAGCATGTCTCTCTATTTGACTCTATCCTCTGGTTGATCAGTCCTGAGACTGGTTGTTAGGTTGTCTAAGCATGTCTCTCTATTGGGCCCTATACTCTAGTTGATCAGTCCTGAGACTGGTTGTTAGGTTGTCTGAGTATGTCTCTCTATTGGGCCCTATCCTCTAGTTGATCAGTCCTGAGACTGGTTGTTAGGTTGTCTAAGCATGTCTCTCTATTGGGCTATATCCTCAGGTTGATCAGTCCTGTGACTGGTTGTTAGGTTGTCTGGACATATTTCATTGTCCCCTGTTCTCTGGTTGATCAGTCCTAAGACTAGTTTTAAGGTTGCCTGAGCCTGTCTCTCTATTTGACACTATCCTCTGCAGCCTTGTCATATCAGCATAGGTTCGTACGTAACTGACTCGCGTACCTGGTATGTAAATATGAGTCGTGGTAGACCCGCCCCTTCTACTTTCCCCCTGAATCTTGCCCTGTGGTGCTTTCTGTGGAAGACTTTAAGTCTCATATTATGTCCAATCGTCGTTTCTGTATCATTTTACATATTTGTCTTTATGCGCCCATTTCATTTCTAACATTGCCATAATAACTTTTTTTCTTTCCAAGTCACCTCTCATTCCACGATAGCACAACATTATAAACACTACCACGCTTGTTCTTCCTGTTTTGCTATAGTCCATGTTTCAGACTTATACACCGCAAATGGCCATTTATAAGTGACGATTATTTTCCGCGGTTCAATCCTGATATTATTTAAGGGTAGCAATTTGTCTTTTGTTTATTTTTTTCGGAATCCTTTTTTTTGGTAAAGCAATCCTTGTCTTAATTAACGTCTCATTACGGGTTTCTTCTGTTTTGGTTTACCCCAAAATATATAAACTTATGTATGTGTTCGATTAATTCTTCACTTATGATTAGATTCATTTGCAAAAGTTGCTTGACTATTACCATAGTCTTTGTTATCAAAGTGTTTAATTTCATGCGAAAATGTTTGGATATGCTGTTCATTTTGACAAGCTGCATATCCAACGTTGCAACTGGTACTACCAATATGGCTTGGTCATTGGCAAATTTCCTGTCATTAACTTTCATAATATTGACCTTGACACCGCTTTCACATCTTTATATTCCATCTCTATCTCAGAATATATGCTATACAGAGCTATGTGAGACAAACAACCCTGTCTTACCAGCTGCTAGATCTGTTAGCTATTCTTTCATTGAAATATGCACATCTTGATTTGCATACAGGTTATGGGTGAATATATATATATATATATATATATATATATATATATATATATATATATATATATATATATATATATATGTATGTATGCACACACACACACGCATACACACACACACACACATACATGCCACAGCTTACTGTAGATGCAGGCCATCTGGCTCTCGGAAAAATCCCTTTGAGACATCACATTCTACGGCCGACTAAATAACGGGAGTCATATTGTGCCAAGGTTTATAATCAATCCATGCTCCACACAAAAGAAATAACAAAAACTCACAAATCACTTTTGTTGGTTCACGATATTGTGAGGACCTTTCTATAATATTTTTAATCGCAAGACTCCAGGCTTGGGTAATTTGCCAACTGTCCATGTTTTACGGCTGTATGCTACCATAGGCAAAACACAGATTCTCAAAATGTGCACTTTTGTTGGTTCGCTGGTAGTCAACGATAGTTTTCTCAGGCTATGATACATTATGCAATAATTATGCTACAACCCACCTAAGAGCTACAATTATTATGCTACAACCCACCTAAAAGCTAAAATAATTATGCTACAACCCACCTAAGAGCTACAATAATTATGCTACAACCCACCTAAGAGCTACAATAATTATGCTACAACCCACCTAAAAGCTACAATTATTATGCTACAACCCACCTAAAAGATACAATTATTATGCTACAACCCACCTAAAAGCTACAATTATTATGCTACAACCCACCTAAAAGCTACAATTATTATGCTACAACCCACCTAAAAGCTACAATTATTATGCTACAACCCACCTAAGAGCTACAATAATTATGCTACAACCCACCTAAAAGCTAAAATAATTATGCTACAACCCACCTAAGAGCTACAATAATTATGCTACAACCCACCTAAAAGCTAAAATAATTATGCTATAACCCACCTAAAAGCTACAATTTTTATGCTACAACCCACCTAAAAGCTATAATTATTATGCTACAACCCACCTAAAAGATACAATTATTATGCTACAACCCACCTAAAAGCTACAATTATTATGCTATAACCCACCTAAAAGCTACAATTTTTATGCTACAACCCACCTAAAAGCTATAATTATTATGCTACAACCCACCTAAAAGCTACAATTATTATGCTACAACCCACCTAAAAGCTACAATTATTATGCTACAACCCACCTTAAAGCTACAATTATTATGCTACAACCCACCTAAAAGCTACAATTATTATGCTACAACCCACCTAAAAGCTACAATTATTATGCTACAACCCACCTAAAAGCTAAAATTATTATGCTACAACCCACCTAAAAGCTACAATTATTATGCTACAACCCACCTAAAAGCTACAATTATTATGCTACAACCCACCTAAAAGCTACAATTATTATGCTACAACCCACCTAAAAGCTACAATTATTATGCTACAACCCACCTAAAAGCTCAATTCGCTCACTAGTGAGCGGTAGTGCCCAGGTTGAAGTGCACTGTTCTAGATTATTGGAGGTGCTTACTTCTCTATGACCCAACAAAGACAACAACATCGCATTTATTCATTGCATGCTTTATTTGTATTTCTGTATTACTGAAAGGTTTTTCCACTCTTCTAGTTGATCGGAGATAGTAGCTTAGGCAGGAATTACAACCTATCTTACATTTTCGCTTTTTGTCCTGCTTGTGCCTTACAGCGTGGGGCTATGAAGAGATTTCTTGACCGGGCCCTAGTATGTGCTTCGTACACGGCAGCTTTACTGCTTCCGTTATTTCTGCTATCCATCTTTTTCGTGGTCGGCCCTTGGCTTTGTATCCATTGTATCTGTATAACATTGCTTTCTGATATATACTATCTAGTGTTTCACGTGTCACGTGGCCAAACTATTTGGTTTGCTGTCTCTTGATGAGGTCTAGCATTGGTGTTGTACTTACTTGTCTCCTAATATCGTCGTTTCTGATTCTATCCATTTTTGTTACTCCAAGCATTCTGCGCAGGCATTTCATCTCTGTTGTTACAATGTACATTTTATATTTGTGAATGTCTAATTCTGGCACTGATAGCAGAATGTGGGTAGGAATATCGTGTTGTATAGCTTTCTTTTTGCATTCATTGTTACGTGTTTACATTGTAATATCGGGGATACTTGTCAATGAATTGACTTGTTTTATTACTTCTGATTAGCATTTTGGTGCAGCCATTTCCATTTACTGAGATTATATTACCCAGGTACGTGATATTTTTCACGTGTTTTACCTTCTCATTTTGTATGAACAATATCGTTTCTATTTGTTGTCTTACAATCGTCATAACTTCGTTTTTCCCTATGTTGATTTTCACACCCCAGTCCGTACAAACCTCAAGAAATACAGCAACATATCATTTATACATTACATGCTTGATTCGTGCTTCTGTATTATTGAAACGTTTTTCCCAATCGTTCAGGCCATCTGTTACCAGGTTCTATTCATGTGACGGAAACAGTTTACAAACGTAACAGTTCGCTTTTCAAGTAGATATTGAATACGGATGCTATTTACATCTTGTGCCATAATCTATTTTTTAATTAATTATATTCGGTGAAAACTACAGTGCGACAGCGCCAAGTTGGTTGTTGTCTTCTTCTTTCGTTCGCTTTAAAATATTGTCTGTATCTGCAATGTTGTCTCTTGTATAAACTTCACTGTCTTTTGTGGTCACATACAGGTCCATAAAGTTTCTCTTCCAGTGTTGTTTCTATGGGCCAGTGAGATTTTCTCTGTATATCATATTCGGGGCAGTTTTGTAGTATGTGCTCTGCTGTCTGGAGTGCCTGTCCGCATGTACACATGACTGAGTTGCCGATCATCATTTTTGTGTACATGTGGCTGCTGAGTCGGTTGTGTCCTGTTCTAAGGCGCAACACAACAGTTTGCTCTTGTCTGTTCATGTTATGGTAATCGTCTGGTGTTACTGTTGGTGGCTTTCTAATTGATTTGATCACCCTTATCTTCTGTTGGTGGCTTTCTGATTGATTTGATTATCCTTATCTTCTGTTGGTGGCTTTCTAATTGATTTGATCACCCTTATCTTCTGTTGGTGGCTTTCTAATTGATTTGATCATCCTTATCTTCTGTTGGTGGCTTTCTAATTGATTTGATCACCCTTATCTTCTGTTGGTGGCTTTCTGATTGATTTGATTATCCTTATCTTCTGTTGGTATGTAACTGGCACATCTGGTTGCTCGTCTGCAGCACCCTCCTTTGCCAGTCGATCTGCTCTTTCGTTTCCTGGTATTCCACAATGAGAAGGTATCCACTGCATGACAATCTTGCGCTGGCTGCTCATTTCAGACAGTAGAGCCTGTAGATCTGGCAGTTTCTCAAATTTAAGCTGGTTGTTTATTTGTAGCTTTGTCGTCGCGTCATGTTTTGTCAGAGTCCCTTCCAGTTCTGAGAGTTTGAAGGCCACTTTTTAAGAAAAGACAACAAATCGAACGCTAACTTGAGATTGTTATTGTTTAAGGCCTACAATAAGTATGTTTACTTTTTTGTGTGACCTGAAAATGGCAATGTGCCGGTTCTCAGATCGTTACTTCAACACGATGAAGGTGAACCATAGACCTCCACGCGGTTGTGCTATGCTTGGCTCCATCTGCGTGACGCTCACTACTACATGGATCATATCTTCTCAGACAGACTGCATAGAAAACAGCCTGCTTTCAGGAAACTCCACATAGAAGAGACAGAGTGGTCTTAGTCAGTAAAATGTGCGTGACCCTGACGCGACGTCCTGGTCAGTATGTTGTGCCTGACCGGACTAGCGTCTCAGTTCCCCTTATCTTGAGATAAAATTTACATCTTCCTGAATATGAAGCCCAGTCAGTTCAACATTTGACCTTTATTATTCAATATCTTTTCCAACACTGAAATAATCTACAGTTTCTGGAATTTTTCGTGAATAACCAACTGCAAATATAAAATCATCGGGCTTGTTCTATAGATCTCTTCATAACCTGTCGCCGAAAGAAATAACTTGATAAGAGAAAAGAACGAATTAACTTGATAAGAGAAAAGAACGAATTAACTTGATAAGAGAAAAGAAAGAAATAACTTGATAAGAGAAAAGAAAGAAATAACTTGATAAGAGAAAAGAAAGAAAGAACTTTATAAGAGAAAAGAAAGAAATAACTTGATAAGAGAAAAGAAAGAAAGAACTTGATAAGAGAAAAGAAAGAAATAACTTGATAAGAGAAAAGAAAGAAATAACTAACCAGTCGACTGTTTACTTGTAGGTTAGCATCCCAACCATCCATAACTTCCATTGCATCAGTTATATTGCGTAGATGTTTGTTTTCTATCTCCGTGCGACTTGTGCCTACAACTTCCGACTTCGACAGTTGAGGTCCTCTCCCTGGATACCTCCTTTTATGGGAAGATTGCTATGCCAGGTCTATGTTCTCTGACTACCCACATTTTCTATTCGGACTTTGTTGCTTTAGCCTTTGTTCTTTCTGGAATTTCCGCAAAGCAGAGGTAGTTTGATTTTTGTGGTAGCCTTCACGTGGATGGTTAGAGGGTGAAAGCAGGAAGAGACAAGAAAATCATTTAACCTATGAAGTGGGGATGGATTTCTGCGGACCAGAGGGTGTACCACTCGTCGGTGGGTTCTACGTCCACACCTAAAGAGTTCTGCCATAAGTAAATCTCCCGCCGGCATAGCTCCCGAGGTCATTCGGACACACAAACTCTTGAACAACGTCAGCATGGGAAAAAGAGCGACAAAGGTGATAGTGCGACTCCATAATTACAGTTATGAGGAAAGACTCAGAAAAACCAGCCTACTGTCTAGAAGAGATAAAAAATCGAGGTGGCAATACATGTTTATAAGACGATCAGAGGAATGGATAAATTAGACTATAACAAGTGTGTTTTTTTTAATACAACCACTTACAAGAACAAGAGGGCATAGCTACAAGTTGACTAAAGAGAGGTCCAGGTTAGATATAGGAAATATTTATTTAGTCAGAGAGTGGTGAATGCTTGGAATGCATTGCCACTTGAGGTAGTGGAGGCAGGGACAGTTAATGCATTTAAAAATACATTGGATGCGCATAGCTTTTAGAGCAAGGGGATGTAAATGAAACTGGTTGTATACAAAGTCTTCTAAACCAGTATAAAGACGTTAAGTTACACAAGGAGAGTTTGGCGATATATCTCTGTATAGCGATCGATTATGCCATTCAGAGACCCCCAGCTAGATTTCGGAGCACTCAAGTTCATGGAAGCGGCTCATTTTAAACAACGGCTGCTTTTGATCCTATCCGTTATTTGGTATTGTGAAGAGTTGGTTACAGACTAGGCACCTCCACGCCCTCTACATTACAGAATGAGCGACGAAAACGTATCCAGAATGAAGACATGCGACTGGTTCTGTGATGCATTAGAGATACTTCAGTGTTGAAGATGCAGCGCTTCCATGGCTTAACAGAATCTGGCAAGATAAACGGTTAGCACTATGCACGAAAATCAGATTAATGCGTACATTGGTTCTGTCAATATTCCGCTATGCTTGTGAGACATGGACAGTTACAACTGACCTTCGGCGAAGGATACGCCTTGGAGATGAGATGTTTCTGAAGACTTTTAAATGTCACGAATAAAGATCGAATTACTAATCAGGAAATACGAGATAGAATTACAACAGCAATAGGGCGTATTGAAGACTTCTTGGTAACTGTCAAAAGAAGTAAACTCGCTTGGTACGGTCACATATCGAGATCAAATGGTCTTGCGAATACGATCCTGCACGGAAAGGTGCATGGCAGACAACGAAGAGGCCGTCCCCAAAAGAGGTGGGAGGACAACATAAAAGAATGGACCAATCTCCGACCAGAAGAGTCACAGACAGCGGCCGTTGATAGAGAAGGGTGGCGTGGGTTTGTGAGAATGTCTTCATGTGTCCCAACGCCCTCACCGGGTACGGGATGACCTGACCTGACCTAAAGATGAGGCAAGTACTACCATCTCTGTCTGGGATATCAGTGAGAAAAAGATAAAGAAAAAAATGATTACATTTGATTAAAATTTAATTTAATCAAGATTTTTTTAAATGGCTATGGTCAGATACCGCACTGAGACGAGAACACGAACAAAACATATGTTACGACCTGTCTCTGATATCCAGGTAAAAGTTGGCACTCTCCAAATCGTGTGGGTACCGAAGATATGAGGCACCCACTGGACAAGAGCACCTTGAACAATAGTTAAGGGCATGGATGGATCCATATTGGTTATATAATGAAACATCATGAAAGAGTTATCGTAACCTTAATCATGGAGTGCAGAGAGAAGTGAAACGGAAGATTAGAGCTGATAAATGATAACATTCCGAAGAGTGATGTCATCGTGCGAGGCATGTTCAAATGAAACCGGACCTAACTGCACCAAGTGAACATACATATGATGACGCAAGAAACTGAGGGATCGGAAGTTGTTCATAATGGGTACTGATATTATTTGAACTGTCCCTAGCGACACAGCCAATTGCTCTACTAGCGCACGCAAGCTCCGGCGACGGTTCAACCGAATTGCTGCATCAATTTTGGTGATGCTACCTTCTGACGCAACAATATGCGCCTGCCCTGGTCTGGGAAGATCTTTCGTTAATTCGGTTCCTCTTTAAACATCGTTGTCCAGTTCTTCACTGCTGCTTCGACATACTTTTGTCCCCATACACTGCCTGCATTATTCGATGAATGTCAACTGGTCGACATCCTTCAGCTGTAAGAAACCGAATCACCGCTCGCTGATCAACTCTGGACGTATTCAATATCACATCCGCCATGTTTTTAACGGTCTGCTGAGGAAACTATCAGTTGGAGGGTAATGCAATTTGCAAACTTGACGATTGGTGTGCGTTGTTTACACCTGAAGTGACGTCATCATGCGCATATGCGTATGTTCACTTGGCGCAGTTAGGTCCAGTTTCATTTTAACACGCCTCGAATATACCATTGAATCGATGCTACGCAGAGAGATGTCTGCCTGGTGGCGTCTCTGCTAGAGTGAGAGGTCAGGATGTTGCTGAGCAGAACGGGGAATTGTAGATTTCTCTCCCAGTATTTCCCATTGCCCATCTATTCAGCCAAGCCTCTTTGTTTGCAGGTTTCAGTAGTTGTTTGATTGTCTATAGGGTTGTTGGTGTGTATTGTTGTTATTGACTTCATCCCTTTATAGCCAGTCTGTCTGCCTTGTTAATGCCAGGTGTATTTTAGTGACCAGGGATCTATTGCATAGCTATTCTGACTTCATGGGATATAAGAAGTTGGTTGGGATCTAAGGATATTTGGGTAAGTTCAGGCCTGCAGTGACCAACATCTTCCAGAGGTTGAAGGGGCAGATAATTAGTCTGTAAAGATTACGATGCTTTGGGCTTTTGATGGGAAAGCATCAAATACAGTCCTCAAGTGGTACAGAACTACTTCCAGTGCTGCTATTTCTGCTTCATAATTTCAAAATATCTCGCTACATGCATCAAGTAGCTCATCAGATGTTCTGTCTGGATACTCCATCTAGACTCCATTTTAATTACGGCCTGAAAAGCAGATCCATCAGTATAGATATATATTCATTATTCTGGGAGGTGTCAATCGTTCTCTGTGATGCTCTCATGCACAGCCGAGATTGTTTTCCAGCCATTGTCGGAATATTGTAGAGTTTTAAGTTAGTTTTAAAATATTTATATTTTAATTTCTTCGTGTGTCTCTGTACATGGCGTGACTAATTCATGATGAAATTGATTTGTGTGCCGGCTTGACGTTTCAGGCAACAAATCCATCAGTACTCAGTTTCTATTTGTACCTGGCATTACCTCTGTTGTCCCAATCTCCTAGGCAACACCCAAATATTTAGCTGGTTACGCAGGAATTATTGATAGAAATTCGACCCTCAAATTCTCTGGTAGTGTCAGCGGTTCATCTAACTTTAACGGCAAACTAAATTACTTTGAATCCTCTGTGTGCTTTTTTTTTTCTATTTCTGTGGGGAGGGAATAATTTTGTATTGCTGGGAAGTGAAATGAATGTTAAAATATTGCTGATGTTCGATACAATCTTGATTGACTTCTATGTCTTTAGTGCTACGTTTGTGTGTGCATTTGCTGCTGGCATTTCATCTTATTCCTCGCATTGTTCTTCTCATTCTTCTATTATGTTTCTTATTTATCTGTTTTTTGCTGTTGTTCTTCTCATTCTTCTATTATGTTTCTTATTTATCTGTTTTTTGTTGTTGTTCTTCTCATTCTTCTATTATGTTTCTTATTTATCTGTTTTTTGTTGTTGTTCTTCCTTTTCTTCTTGTTATTTTTTCACCGTCTTCTTTTTTCTATTCCTGTTTTGTCTTTTTTGATTTCTTTTTCTTCTTTATTCTTGTTTTTTCTTCTTTCCACTTCTTCTTTCCTCTACCTTCCTCTTTTTCATCTTCATCTTCTCTTTTTTTTCTCTTCTCCTTGTCATCATTATTACTATTATTTTTCTTTTCCTTTCTGATGAACCTTCCTCTTCTCTTCTTCATGCTCTCTTCTTTTCTTCCTCTTCTTCTTTCTCTTCATTTTTCCCCTTCTTTGTCTTATTATTTCTCTTCTTTTCTTCTTCGCCTTTCTTTTCGTCTCCATCTCCTACTTATTTTTACATGTAATAAACAAACTAACCTTACAGAGTGCGCTGCATTCTCCGACCATGACACAAAAGACGCCAGAACCAGGCTTACCCTCCGTGGCCCTTGCCAGTTATCAGTCTATCTGCGTTTCAGCGGATGTGTATTTCTCTAAATTTGGCATCTCTCGTTTTGACCTGTCCATCTTGGAAGACCCTTCTGGTAGTTATCCTAACCCTGGCATAGCTATTTGGTCGGTGGAAGCACTACTGCTCATCTTCTGTGGTATGGCATGGTGGATATACACGAATGGAAGCGTCTACAACGAATAAATGTAATAGAGAAAAGCTGTAGAAGCATAACAGAAAATCGTGAATCAGAGATGGATCACCATACAAATGGTGAGTGCAGACCAAAGGAAGTGGATGGAGTTGGAAGACGCCATTTTCCATGTTAGTCACTGACCGTTTTGATTGTCGCTGATATTGTCCGGAAAACAGGATGCGTTGTGGCGTAGTTTACAGCTTGACTGCTATGTTTCCCCCTTTCGGTCTCAAGATTCCCACTTCAGTTCGCATTTTTGGGTGTTGGAACAGCATTCCCTCTTCGATCCTTTCTCCTTAGCCAGTCCTGCCCTGTTGCAGTCTGTTATCCAGGATCCCCGCGTGGAGGTGTAGAAGGGTCTTGGCAGCTCTGGATGGCAAGCCGTGGCGGCGCTAGCAGTCAGCTATGGGTCGCTGACCGCTACAGCCAATGCAGTGCTCAGCAACTTGATTCCGGAAAAGAAGTGTTAAGTATGGTTGTCATTTCCTAAATTCACTTTTATTTTACTTACTCAGCCTCTACTCGTGTGAACAGTTTGGCAAACAGTTTGGCAATCAGACCACTCTAGCCGTTGTCTTCGTCTTGAGTTGTTTTCAATCGGGTCCTCAGTCCTGCAGATATATTTTCTGTGCTTTTGCCCCGGCAAACTTTGGATCATTCTGTGGATCTGGATATCTGGTTGTTGTTATATGCGGGACAGTTTTAGTATGTAGGTAGGTATGTGGGTAGGTGTGTAGGTAGGTCGGTAGGTAGGTATGTATAGGTATGTAGGTAGGTATGTAGGTAGGTATTATGTAGGTAGGTAGGTATGTAGGTAGGTAGGCATGTAGGTAGGTAGGTAGGTATGTAGGTAGGTATTATGTAGGTAGGTATGTATGTAGGTAGGTAGGTAGGTACGTAGGTAGGTAGGTATGTATGTAGGTAGGTAGGTAAGTATGTAGGTAGGTATGTATTTAGGTAGGTAGGCATGTAGGTAGGTAGGCATGTAGGTAGGTAGGTATGTATGTAGGTAGGTATGTAGGTAGATATGTAGGTAGGTAGGTATGTATGTAGGTAGATATGTAGGTAGGTAGGTAGGTATGTAGGTAGGTAGGTCGGTATGTAGGTGTATAGGTAGGTAGATTGTCGGCTTAATCCACCAGGACTTTTGTGCCAACCGTTAATGAACACATAAGGGGGATGGGAAACATGTCCGAAATGTGCCAAACGACGACGGCTTAGCATACTGAATGTGCTTTTGGAACCCGTCTGTCACAAGAAATCGATGTTTAGAACCATGTAATGCCAATGGGTGGTCAAAACATGCACGTGCCTTTACGCGTGGCAGGCGTCAATGCGCTTCTGATCGCCCTGTAGCATAGTCCAGGCTTCCTTCAAAGCACTTCTGATCGCCCTGTAGAATAGTCTAGACTTCGGAATCTACATCAGAACGGGGACAACACAGGTTATGTAAATCCGTTGCTTGGTAGTTTTTTTTCAGTCTTCTTCTTCTGCTTCTAACCCAGTTAGTTTCACGAAGGGGGCTGTGCGTTTCAGGTCTTCGCCAGTAATGCTTCCATACTTTATGTGTTCAAAGAAAAGGTTGATAAGCTGACTCTTTGAATGATGTCCGGAAGACTGCGTGTATCTATGTTGTGTTTGCTGCCCAGATTTTGATAACCAGCCATTTTTCTTGCTGCATGCATGCCTAATCCAATGAAGCCTGGATTGTACCACTAACGTACGAAGGGATTGGATTCAACATAAAATCCCATCGTGTTGTCTAATTGTGGACTTACCACGCTTGTTATATTGACCGCCTTTCTTTACTACCTCATGTCCAAGATTGTGAGCTGGAATTTGACTCACTCTATAAAACTGAACCTTTTTGACATGTCATCACCATCAGGTGCACTGCCGTTGGCGATCATGGACCTCCATCCACTTCTATCACGTCTGTCGCTTACCAACTCTGCTGTTTATTATCGTCTGTGCCATTCTCTCAGGCTGTCCAACATCTTCTCTCTTAACTTTCCTCTCTCTTTCCCTGCTATCTTTCCCTGCTATCTTTCCCTGCTATCTTTCTCTGCTATCTTTCCCTGCTATCTTTCCCTGCTATCTTTCCCTGCTATCTTTCCCTGCTATCATTCCCTGCTATCATTCCCTGCTATCTTTCCCTGCTATCTTTCCCTGCTATCTTTCCCTGCTATCTTTCCCTGCTATCTTTCCCTGCTATCTTTCCCTGCTAACTTTCCCTGCTATCTTTCCCATCTATCACACCGTGCTGCAAGCCACCTCTTTTCATAACATTCTCTAAAAGGGATAACTTTTTGTTCTGATCCTTCAAATTTGTTGTCTTTGTGTTTGTGCCTCCTCGAGTACTGTTTCATTAGTCTTTCTTGCAGTCCATGGTACCAGCAGCATTCTTCTGTAAAACCAACATTTCCTTTGCTTCCAAAGATCTATCCACTTTCTTGCTGATTATCCATTATTCATGGCTATAGGTCAGTACTTGTTTGAAAAAAAATCTACACTATGTAAACGATACAAGTTAAGAGAAAATGATACAAGAAGTGGTTAAAATGGAAGTCACAAGAAGATGATACAATCTACAGACTCGCAAGAACGTTTTCGAAAACCGAAATCAAGACCTCCTAAGAAGACGCGTGGAATAAATAGGGCGAATAATTAGCGCTCATGTGTCGCAAGAATCCGAGATATGTTTTAAATGGGTCAGGGCAATGAGAGTTAGAGACGACAGCTTTAACCCAACCATAATTATAAATGACAAACACGGGACTCCGATTTTCGATCCAGAAAAAAAGGACGGCACGATGGAGTGAGAATTTCCTAGAACTCCTAAACTCAATTGATACGCGTATTCACTCTACGCATACGAGTTTAAACACACGAAAAACAGAGCCCAAAATATTAATCCAGGACAACGAGAATGTCCTAAATAAAGCCCAGATCGTCAAGCTACAGCTGCGGACGGAATAACCTGTGAGACAATTAAAGATTGTGGATATCTAGGAGTAACATGGTTACAAAGAATATTCTCACCAGCTTGGGAGCAAAGTAGAATCCCTGGCGACTGGCAAAAAGCTATCGCTCTGCTAATCTAGAAAAGCAAAGAACAAAAAAGAGTGCGATGCCTACAGGGGGACATCGCCACTAAGCCACACAAGAAAACTTTACGCGACAAATCCTAGAGCAAAAAATTCGATCAATCCTAGAACGACAGCTGAACGGGGCTCAATTTGGTTTCCGACGAGGTAGGAGCTGCACAGACGCTCTACTCACCCTGAGACAACTAAGTGATAGGAGATGCACAGACGCTCTATTCACCCTGAGACAACTAAGTGATAGGAGATGCACAGACGCTCTATTCACCCTGAGACAACTAAGTCATAGGAGATGCACAGACGCTCTATTCACCCTGAGACAACTAAGTGATAGGAGATGCACAGACGCTTTATTCACCCTGAGACAACTAAGTGATAGGAGATTCACAGACGCTTTATTCACCCTGAGACAACTAAGTGGTAGGAGATGCACAGACGCTCTATTCACCCTGAGACAACTAAGTGATAGGAGATGCACAGACGCTCTATTCACCCTGAGACAACTAAGCGGTCGGAGCTGCACAGACGCTCTATTCACCCTGAGACAACTAAGCGAAACAAACGTCGAATTCGATCGGAAACTCAACGTGGCTTTCATATATCAAGAAAAGGCTTTCGATGGAGTAGACAGAAAAACACTGGGCTATCCTTGACGACTACGGAGTTCAGGGGCAGCTATTAGAGAATATTAGAGCACTGTACCAAGGGTGTCAAAGTATAGTAAGAACAGAAGGTGGTCTGACCGAAACAAGGGAGATAACCGGGGTGAAACAAGGGTTTGTGTGGTCGCCCATACTCTCTCTTCAACGCATATATGGACAGAATAACGCTGGAGGCCAAATTAGAGCATCTGCCAAGAAATGTAGAGGAAGAAAGGACAGAGGCAGATCAGTTAAACGAACTCCTTTTTGTAGATGAGCAATGTCTACTTTACGAAAATTAAGACGATCTACAGTTACGTCTGACTGCGCTTAACTCTGTATGTGAAAGATACAGTATAAGAACTACCACATCCAAAACAGAAACTATGCAGATAAGCAAATCGTCTGAAAACATGGACATTATGGTAAACGGGACCGAGATCAAACAAGTACAGGAGTTCAAGTACTTGGGCAGTGTTTTCACACAGGATGGAGGTTTAGATAGAGAGATTGAGATCAGGTGCAAAAAAAGCAAATGCAATTACATACCAGCTGTCACCATTATTGAAACACCCTAACATAAACAAGTCCACAAAAATAATGCAGATCAACAGTATATTCAAGCCAACTCTCTGTTACCAGTGCCAAACATGGACATTAACAAAAACTCTAGAGAGAAAGATCACGATACGTGAGATGAGATGTCTCCAGAAAACCATCAACGTAACTTGGAGAGAGAGAACGGGCAATGAAGATGTGAGAAGAATAGTTGAAGCACGACCCTGCTCTAAATATATCGATGAAGCGAGTATCAACTGGTTCAGCCACCTAATGAGAATGCATCCTGACCAACTATCCCTGTGCGCCTATAACGAACGGCGTTCGGATTTTCGCAACCATGGCAGACCTAGAACTAGATGGATAGGAAATGTTGCGGATTTTCTAAATCGTCATTGGATGACGACCACTTCAGCGACACGTCTGGCCCTGGACAGAAAACTGCGGCTCCCCACGTCGCTTCACAGCACAAGTGGACAAGACAAGACAAGACAAGACATATGTCAGTAATAGTTCCACATAGCATCCAAGAACCCTCCCTCTCTCTCTCTCTCTCTCTCTCTCTCTCTCTCTCTCTCTCTCAAACAAGTACCTAACAAAAAATAAATGCCCTCTACCCTGTTTTCCCTCGGTGATGTCTGTGTGGAAGATCTGTAGTTCAGAGCAAAAAACAGTTTAACCCACACAACGCCGAGACTAGGTATGTCTTGAAACATTGTTCCGCCAATATAAACAGGTTAAATTGATCCCACGTCCAATACATCGGTAGGCGAGTGACCAAACGGCTTGAGCATCCGGTCCCCCTACAAATAAATTGTTAGAGAAAACCGTTATTGGTTTCTACAAGTGTGTATATTGTTATCCTTATTACGTGGTTTATATAACATAACAGGAGACTGGTCTGACTCGTAACCGGCAGAAAAATGAGAAGCGTCTCTGTGAGTGGATACTCCATTTGGGGATTGACACATTTTATAAGGGAACTGGCTTGTTTGCTGTTTCTGAAACAAACCGCGCACATGCGTAAATAAGGCGAGCGTTGAATTGTGGTTTTATTCCTATAAGGCAAGTTAGTAAATGTATCATACATTGCTTTTTTTTAAAAAAATTGTGAGATAGTCGCTTGAAGACCATTTATTATTGCACTTAACACTGTCTCTTATCTTTCAACGTCCGTGGCGGGGATTCCGTGGCGAAGTGGTTAAGCCGTCGGCCTCATGATTAGGTGGTGTTGGTTCGACTCCGGACACCGCCGTCTTTTTCACGGGTGCTTGAGTTCCCTGCATCTCGTAGTCGCCCCCTAGTCGTCTTGTCCTTGACTTGTCACTGGGATCGGGCGGCTCGAGACGAGGGAGTAAGGATAAAAAGTAGCGCAGTTAATCCTAGCTAAAAAATATCGCTAACAAAATTAATTATGCCATCATCGTCTACAATGAACGGCGTGCTTTGCCTTTGCTTTTTTATCTCTCAACATCATTACATCAACATTGGTGGACTAATCCAACCGTTTTATCGGTGCATCAGAACCTGCTGCAAAGAAGTCTTTGCTCTGCTATCTCAGCCACATTTATTGTTGTTGTTGTTGTTGTTGTTGAATGCCCATAATGAGTAGGTTACTCTTTTGTGCGTCCTGAAGAGGACGTTATGTGATGGGTTTCAGTAGTATTTCCTCGCATTCCGAGCGTGCTGATGAAGGTGCACCGGGGTCCTCCAGGCGGTTGTGCTATGCTTGGCTTCATCTGTCACTCACTACTACGGGGATCGCGTGGGTCCCTCACCTTGTTAGCCCGGCTGCAATGAAAACAGTTACTAAGAAGACGAGGTGACGGTATTGGCCAGTATGTTTTGCCTGACCCTGACTAACATGTCTGACCAGTATGTTTTGCCTGACCCTGACTAACATGTCTGACCAGTATTTTGTGCCTGATCTTGACTAACATGTCCGTTCAGTATGTTGTGCCTGACCCTGGCTAATATGTCTGACCAGTATGTTGTGCCTTACCCTGACTAACATGTCTGACCAGTATTTTGTGCCTGATCTTGACTAACATGTCCGTTCAGTATGTTGTGCCTGACCCTGGCTAATATGTATGACCAGTATGTTGTGCCTTACCCTGACTAACGTGTCTGACAAGTATGTTGTGCCTGACCAAAAATGTTTCCTCATTCCCGTGCGACCCGTTCAACCAATTCGTCATCAGCGAAACGTCTCCCTCCAGCGTGGGAATATGCATTATGTGTAAGCTAAACCGTTCGAACACCTTCGCACTTCTTACATTGTCTATCATTACTCGCGTCTCAACTGAAATCCCTTTCCCATCCACTGCACTGATGCATCTGTTTCAATCTGAACAGGACGACCACATCGGGCTTCATCAGCAACTTTTGAGCGCCAATGAGATAATGTATCGACCCAGTTATGCATCGCTTTACGCGACAAACACTTCTAAATAGCTGGAAGTATTTCTTTATTCCTTCTTCTTCTTCTCCTGCCTTCTTCTTCTTCTCTTCTCCTCCTCTTCCTCTTAGTCTTCCTCTCCCTCCTCCTTCTCCTGCTTCTTCTTCTTCTTCTTCTTCTTCTTCGTTGTCAATCTACTGCAAACAAACCCCGAAATAGCGTTGTAAGTAGCAGGATGTAGTCTGGAGAAGTGAATGCGTTGTGTCACTAGTTTACAGCTTGACTACGATATTTGCCTCTTTCGATCTGATACATCCGACTTCAGCATGATATTTTTAAGAAACAGGTTCCACTTCCCTCTTCGATCCATCTTTCATTAGACAGTCTGTACTTCAGTCTGCTTCCAGGATTACGACGCGGTGCAGTAGAAGGTTGCTGGGAGAGCCCTGAAGCTCCCAGTCAGTTGTGATTCGCTGACTGCTGCATCTCATGCAATGCAACGGATCAACATCCTTAAGGGATTTCCTGAATGGATCAAGATGCAGAGCAGCACATGAGCTGCAGTGGTTAGCGACCCATAGCTGACTGCTAGCGTCAGGGCCAGCGAAACAGAGCTGCCAAGACCCGTCTACACCTCCAAGCGGTGATCCTGGATAACAGGCTGCAGCAGGGCAGACTGGCTAAGGAGAAGGGATCGAAGAGAGAATGCTTACCCGGTACTCAAAAAATGCTTCTTGAAGTCGGATGTGTTGTACCGAAAGGTGCAAATATCGCAGATAAACTGTAAACTACGACAAAACGCATTCCGTTCTCTTGACTACATTCTGCTACTTAAGCCATTTCAGGGTTTGGTGGTGGGAGATTGAGAATGATCGAAGAAGAAGAAGGAGAAGAAGATATTTCCTTAAGATTACCCTTTGCAGAAGGTTTTCCCTACCCCCTCACCTGTACATCCTACGCACTTCCCCTCTCCCTCCTCGACAAAAAATCGTACAACTTTACGCTATTCCATTGCTGTACACTCTGTAAGGACAAGCGCCCTTCAGATCAAAAATGGCGTCCGTGAATGCGACACATATCGTCTGTAGCTACAGTATTCAAATAGTTGCAAGTTACTGTCACATAGCAACACGTATTTAAACTAGCAACTACAGTATGTAGTTATCACAGATCAGCGTGGGACTTACTAACTGACTTACCCTCGTGTTGGTTTGTTTGAGGGTGTGTTTGTTTATATATGGCTTGTCTTCGTTCGTTCTCAATCTCCCACTACCAAACCCTAAAAGGGCTTAAGAAGGAGAATGTAGTCCAGAGAACAAAATGCGTTGTGTCGTAGTTAACAGCTTGACTGCGATACTTGCACCTTTCGGTCCAACAAATCCGACTTCAGCAAGCATTTTTTGAATGCCGGGTTAGCATTCCCTCTTCGATCCCTTTTCCTTAGCCAGTCTGCCCTGCTGCAGCTTGTTATCCAGGATAACCCGTGGAGGTGTAGAAGGGTCTTGGCAGCTCTGGTTCGCTGGCCCTGACGCTAACAGTCAGCTATGGGTCACTGACCACTGCAGCTCATGCGCTGCTCATCATCTTGATCTCCAGCTCAGTGAATGAGCTGATGGCAGTCTGTGGCTTGTAGCTGGATGTTTGCCTCAGGGTCATGGAAACAGAGCTGACCCAACCCATATTCCTGTTTCAAACGACAGCCCTAGAAACAGGCTAGACTAGTGTAGTCTGGCTAAGATTATCGCAGTAGGAAGGATAACCCGTTCTCGTAAAAAAAACCCAGATGAAATTGGATGCTTTAGCAGAAAGGCGCAGTTATCGCAGCTTCGCTCTAAACTACGACACAACTCCACAACAGAACACACCGAAAAAGAAAGAAGAAATATTCGATTAGAAATCCAGATGGATGTAAATAAATGTCTGACACGCATTATCCAATTGGAGTGTGAATGCTTTGATGGACACTGATATTTGTCTTATCAATTTGTATTCAATTACACTTGTATTACGTTTATTACCTATTGTGTACGCGGACGAACGCTACGTGTAAGACTAAAGCAAAGATGATGTTTAAAACGATGCGGGTGGACTAGTTATGACTGCTGTAGCTAAAATCCAAGCTTTAAGAGTTAATCGATAACACAAATTACCAGCACTGCGTTCATGTACTGTACAATACGTATAACTTGTAGCTGGTTCAAACAGCTTACACGGTAGATGTAGGCCATGCGGTAGATATAGATTATACGGTAGACATAGAACATACAGTAGATAAAGATTGTGCGGTAGACAAAGACCGTACAGTAGATAAAGACTATACTGTAGACATACACCGTACAGTAGATATCGACTATATTTAAGATGTAGACTACACGGTTGATATAGACTATAAGGTAGACATAGCCTTCACTTAAGATGTAGTCTATACAGTAAACATAAACTTTACGGTAGACATTAACTATACAGTACACATAGACTTCACTTAAGATATAAATTAAACAGTAGATTATTCTGTAGATATATTCTGCGTTTATTGCCTTTTCATACAAATTCTCGATAACTCTCACAATGTTGTTGTTGATGTTATATATATCTTCCTTCTTGCCCATAGAACATCATGCGAGACTTTATCAAACGCCTTTTTAAAATCAACAAACACATGGTAAAGGTGTTTTTGGTGTTCCAAATATTTCTCCTTTAGTCTCTTCTTTTTGCTTTCATGATCTTTTGGTCATGCTATATCTGCAGGTCAGTCGCCATGATGAAGTCTGTAGTCTTCACCATTTCGGAGCGGCTGCCCCACAGCTTTTGTCTCAGCTTCGCACCCTCTGGCCAGGTCTGGCATCTCATTTCCCTATACGTTGGGCATTCCTGTAGAATATGCTCAGGGTTCTGGCATCCTGTTCCACATGGGCACTCATCGGTGTGTGAGATCTTCAGTCAGTATAGATGTTCTAGTAGTCTGAATAGTACAGTTATCAGACGAAATAAGGTAGTTTGTTGATTTCTTTTGAGTTGGTGAATTGGGTCTGGTGTACTGCTTATGTTTCTGTCTTCTCTGCATTTGTGTATATACTCATTTCTGATTCGTGCATTGAAGATCTGTTCGGTGATGCTACCTCGGTTCAAAAACCCACCTGTTCTCGGCAATGATGTTCTCGGCTTGAGGGTTATTCTGATCCAGACGTTGCTACGGTGACCAACGAAGCTGATTGTTTTAAAGTTTTGATAAAGCTTTGGGCTTCCCTTTGGTATAAGACAATCATCGATTTTGACCAAGTGGTCGGACATTTTTCTGTCTGCCATTTTCTATTGCAAATGGATGTCAGGATAACAGTTATTGCGTCACCACTCGCCTGTATCAGTACTATCATCCATTCCAGGAGCTTTCTTCTTCTTTCGCATCTTCACTGCTGCAGCCCCCTCCTCTTTAGTTATCGGTTGATTTTCGCCAATCCCATTGGGTAAGGGTTCGATTGCTTATTTGTTCTGGCTCACCCCGGAACTCGTGATTGTATAGCAAAACAGTCCATCGCGTCAATGCCTCTTGTTCTTCTGTAAGGCATTTTCCATTCATGTGCTTTATTGTTATACTGCAAAGTGTATAAGTCTTACTAGATCTTTGACATTTCTGTATTCCCCTTTGGCACAATTTCTGCCAAAATTCTGCTCCCATATCATTACGCATCGATCCACATCTCTTTTACCTCTTTTTGTCTTGAACCGTATTTCTCCTTGTATCTACCTATGCCTATTGGGCCCTTCTGATATGTTCATTAATCTTTTCAATTTCCTTATCTTATCGCAGAGATCAAGTATTTCCTTTGTAATTCAAGGCTTCTTTAGTGTCTGTTGCTTTCCTAGGATTCTGTGTTGCTGTGTTTATTATTGCTCTATTAAAAGCCTCTCTAATCATATCTATATACGGGTCTTCCCGTTGAACAGCAAACAGTGCACATCTTCTTCCTAACATGACACCAAAAGCTTCTATAATTTCGGGGTATTTCAATTTCTCACGGTCGAATCTTTTTTTTAGTTGTCTCCTTGCTCATGACCCTCCTTAGGCGGAGATGCATAGTCGTCATTAGTAAGTCATGGTCGATTCCTGTATCTGCCCCTGGGAAGCTTCCTGTCCGAGCGATGATAATGCTAGTCCAATATGAAATCAATTTGTCGATGTACCTCTCCACTCGAACTCTGCCATATCCAACGTCTGGACGCTTTATTTGGCCCCAATGTGTTTGCCACCAGTAGCTTGTTGAGGAACGCAAATTTCAGGAGTCTTAGTCCTTGGTCCTTCGTCTCCGTGCTTCCACATGGTCCGCAGGCTTCTCTCTAATCTCTCACTACCTCTTCTCCAATGTTGGCGTCCAAGTTCCCTTTATACAAGAAGTATGTCTTTCTTTGGGGTTTTATTTACTAGTTCCTGAAGCTCCTTATAGAATCAGTCTATTTCACGCTCATCGTAATCTTCTTCTTCTTCTTCTTCTTCTTCTTCTTCTTCATCGCACGCAGTCAGACATCAACCTTTATTTTTTCGAAAAAAAGCAGCGGTCATCCTGAGGCTGTCGACACTGCCATAGAGCTTGTCTAGTGTTGCCACTGGTGATGGCCACATCTGCTCTCTCTGGTCCTCATATGTCGGGCAGTTTTGCAGCAAATGCTCAGCGGTCATTTTTCCGGTACCACACGGGCATTCGTCAGTGCCACCTATCTTCAATTTGTTAAATAGGTGGTACCTCAGTCTATTGTGGCTAGTGCGAAGTCTGCAGACCACGACCTGCTCTCTTCTGTTCAACTGGAAATAGGCATCGTTTTTTGTGTATCATCGTAATCTGAACTCGGTGCGTACCACTGTATCACGGTGATGTTAAATGGCGATGCTTTGAGTCGTACGCTGATAAATCGACCATAACTTGTTCTGCCAACCAACACACATCTCGCAGTATTTTTATGAACCAATATCCCCAAACCATATACATGTTTGTCTTCTATGCCACTTTATTATAATGTGTGACCTTCTTCTGTGGTACTTACTCTGGAGTTTTGCCAACGAGTCTCTCATATACTCAGGACATTACTGTGGTGTTTGTACATCTCTTGTGCCAGCTCTTTCATTGTCTCGCACCGTTTCAGTGTTCTAACAAATGTTCATAGTTTGTTCTTTCTGAGTTTGATGTTATCACATAGAATACACTGAAGATTTATACTATACCGTAGACATAATAAACTATTTAGAAAACATAAATTATTCCGTATAAACTATACAGTAGACATAAGCTATACAGTTGACAAAAACTATACGGTAGACACAGACAATACAGTGGACATATTCTGTGTAGTAGACATAAACGATATAGTTGACATAGACTATACTTTAGACATATACTATATAGTGGGCATAGACTACACTTAAGATTTGTACTATACAATAGAAATAGACTACACGGTATATATGAACTATAAATGTCCCAGCTGACAATTCTTGTACGAATCCCCAACTGAATGAGTTAAGCCAATGAACGCCATCGTTTTGAGTGTCCAGCACTTCATGGTATGCGGATGACTTCATTTGTTTCCGCGAGGAAACAAAATTAAAATCGGATACTTTTTGAACACCTCGTATATCAGTAAGTGATGGACTTGATACACATTACGGAAACCAACTGACAGCATTACAAAACAGTCACTGATCTGGAATACTCAGAACAAAAGTAGCAGTGGCTGACGTATACACCAATGAAGAAGGGGAGTCGAGGCAAACCTAAGCACGGCGGGAAAGAGTGGTGGGGAGACTGGAATTCATAGCGCATAACAGGAAGACTTGGCGAGTATATGTTGTGGACTTATGCTCTGAAGGGAGTATATAGTTATGGCTAATTAAACTGGATGATAATACTGAATCTGTCAGAACAGGTCTATTGTTTAAAACAAACATAACAACTAAAATTTGACTTTTATTTATTTGTCTTACACAAAAATGAAAAAATAAAGAACAAAATAAGAAATACAAAGCATGTGCATTTAAAAAAACGCGAGCAAGTCAATGAAACTTAGTACTACAAAACATATTACACACATATAGAGTAACGTAACCCATTGCCTTACTGCCGTAGGGGTGAGAGGTGTTAGCGATCTCACATTTCAAAGGCTCGGCTATGTGAGGGCGGAAGCCATGTCCTCTCACTCGCCGATTTTACATACCGTACAGAACCGGCACCCATTTAAGGCTGGGTCGACCCGGGGACCGTTGCGGTCTGAAAAAAACGTGCCCGCCTCAACTGGGGAATGAATCCAGTACTTCTCAGATGCGAAGCCAGCGCGCTAACCACTGCGCTACGCGGCTCTTTCTATAGAGCTCTCTAAATCTTATGATGAAACATCCAAGGTTACATCAAATTTATGAGCATGTCCCAAGACTGCAGAGCTGTGCTTCTCAATGTAGGATGTACGACCCACCAGGGAGCAATTCCAAAATCATGTCGTCACCCACATAGAAAAAACATGACAGTTGTCAGCGATAAATTATCGATGTTGCAAACTTGAATTTTCTAGAAAATGCTGCCAATTCTTTTACTTCTTTTTCGTTCGTTTGCAATCTCCTGCTACAAAGCCCTGAAAAGGGTTCTGCAAGTAGAAGGATGTAGTCTGGAGAGCGGAATGCGCTGTGTGGTAGTTTACAGATTGATTGCGATATTTATAACTTTTGGTCCGACACATTCGACTTCAGATGGCATTTGTGAGTACCGGGTTAGCCTTCTCACTTCGATCCCTTCTCCTTAGACATTCTGTTCTGTTGCAGCCTGTTATCCAGGATCACTGCGTGGAGGTGTAGAATGTTCGCTGGCCCTGACGCTAGCAGTCAGCTATGGGTCGATGACCACTGCAGGTCATGCGCTGTCCAGCACCTTGATCCAAACACTAGTACAACAGTCATTAGAAATACGTATCAGCGTTAGTGTGATGGATCCAGCGTGGTCTAGGGGTTGAGAGTCCGTCTCACAATCCCAATGCAACCGATTCGAATTACGCTCGTGTCCAGTTTGGCAGACATTAGTTTGTTTTCGCTCCTCAACGTACAGAAAGTAATGGCAACTTACCCTGCTGCACACTTTTCAAGAAACTTATAATAGCCGAATAGGTTGGTCATTGGGAGAAGCGACTTTCTGTAAAGCACATTCTAATTACTTACAGCCTAAGTGCTTTAAGGTTCGAACATAGAATCATCAACTCTGGTCATCCTATTTAGCCGAATGTGACTTTAGTGATGTGAATTTTTTTTAAATGGTAAAGCGAGACCGCCTAAATATCACTATCCATCGGGAATTGGGACGGGGGGGGGGGGGGGGGGTTGTTGTTCGAGAGTGCAATTGACTGAATTTGTACTAGGTCGAGTGGAAAAATGTTCTATATGAAGCAATCATTTCATTAATGTGGAAGACTTACATATCAGCTATTTTGATCTTGATCGTGGTGACCCGTTCCTCAGCGTAGCTACGGGTCCCAACTTCGTCTCCAGCGGAACCTGTCTTGGGCCACGGAAGTCCAGTGCGTGGTAAGCGCCTCTCTAGAGCCATCTCGGATGTTGCAGCGTACATCAAGTGAGTCTGACCAACGCATTGGAGATCTTCTCCTGCTGCTCTTCTTACCACGGGGGTACCAGACTGCTGTAGCTGTGCTCCACCGACCATCATTTCGTCGCAACATGTGACCTGCCCATCTGTTTTTTTGCCTTCTCTGCGTGGATTACCGCATCCTTCATCAGGGACAATCGTCTTATGTCAGAATTGTGGAGACCTTGCACGCGTTGGTTCCGGGGAGTGATTCCGACCCAGCGTCTCTCGAGCAAGGCCTGGGTCACTCTCAATTTGTCCTCTAGTGATTTTGCTAGTGTCCACGTCTAGGCACCGTAGGACATCGCGGGGAGTACAGTGGAATTGAAGAGGGAGGATCGTTAGACTTGGTCATGATAACCATCTAGGACCGTGTTAATAGACGAGAAATCTGCCGAACCCGAGCGGCGACGTCTTGTCAGTTCAGGTTCCAGGTTATTATCCATATTGAGAAGACGTCCAACACACATGTACTCGTTGACTTCCTCTAATTGTACGTCCCCAAGGCAGAGTGGATCACCATTGGCAAAGCGATTGGGCAACACTTTAATTATATCAGCTGTACATTTACTTCAAGCTTGGAATGTTGTTTAGGTGACGTGTCATTATTTGTCAACGTAGTCACCATCACGAGCCACACATACACCAACGTAGTCACCATCACGATTCACACAAACACCAACGTAGTCACCACCACGAGCCACACAAACACCAACGAAGTCACCATCACGAGCCACACAAACACCAACGTAGTCACCACCACGATCCGCACAAACACCAACGTTGTCACCATCACGATCCAAACAAACACCAACGTAGTCACCATCACGACCACACAAACACCAACGTAGTCACCACCACGATCCGCACAAACACCAACGTAGTCACCACCACGAGCCACACAAACACCAACGTATTCACCATCACGAGCCACACAAACACCAACGTAGTCACCATCACGAGCCACACGAACACCAACGTTGGACAAGTTGTGCATCTATGAACCAGGTACACACAGATGATTTCGTCTGTTCGTCAGAAGCTCAACTGTATCCCCTGAGGTGTTCATTAATCTTAGGGAATAAGTAGAACTCACAAAGAGTCGGATCGGGACTGCACGATCGGTGCGGTCAAATGCAGCCAATGTTTGTAGACTCGTGTGGGCTAGGATTGACGTACTGAAGAATTGCGTGATTCCCCACAAACATGCAGTAATCGAGCTCTGGGTCTGACCTATCCATCGGAGTTGACTGAGTTTCTGTGCTTTAACAATTCAAATTGGACTACGCCCTCGCAGTCCCAAAAGATGGTCATCACCACTTTCCCCGCCGAGACGATGAGCCATGATCGGTCGTTCGATGCGAGCGTAGTACCCCAGTTTCGTCGTGGCTGGACTGTCACCTTTTACAGTGCGTGCCCATGTCCTGACAGTACTGGCATTCACACAAACTTCACCATGTACCTCAGTCACTGTTCGATGAATTGCTATGGGCACGCAACCTTCCACAGGCATCAATTCAATCACATCACATTGCTTCAATCGTATTTCTATGTGGTCGCCATTTTACTGTCTGCTGTGGGGAAGGAAGACTAACGTCTGTTCAGGCAAAAAATTCTGATCATTTGCAAAACATCTCCCGCCAAGGTGGGATCTTGGATTATGCTGTAGGCTAAACCCTGCGAACATCCTAATACAGTTGCTATACTGTCTATCGCTACTCGCCTCTCAGCTACGATTATCTCAAATCTGTACGACACAAATGATACTTAATCTTCCCTTGACTGAAAAAGAAACCCAATCTATACGACACAAATGATACATAATCTTCCCCTCACTGACAAAGAAGCCCAATCTATACGACACAAATGATACTCAATTTTCTCCTGACTGACAAAGACACCAAATCTATACGACACAAATGATACATAATCTTCCCCTGACTGACAAAGACACCAAATCTATACGACACAAATGATACTTAATCTTCCCCTGACTGACAAAGAAGCCCAATCTATACAACACAAATGATACTTAATCTTCCCCTGACTGACAAAGAAGCCCAATCTTATCGACACAAATGATACTTAATCTTCCCCTGACTGACAAAGAAGCCCAATCTATACAACACAAATGATACTTAATCTTCCCCTGACTGACAAAGAAGCCCAATCTTATCGACACAAATGATACTTAATCTTCCCCTGACTGACAAAGACACCAAATCTATACGACACAAATGATACTTAATCTTCCCCTGACTGACAAAGAAGCCCAATCTATACAACACAAATGATACTTAATCCTCCCCTGACTGACAAAGAAGCCCAATCTATACGACACAAATGATACTTAATCCTCCCCAGACTGACAAAGACACCCCAGACTGACAAAAACACCCAATCTACACGACACAAATGATACTTAATCTTCCCCTGACTGACAACAGAAGCCCAGACTGTTCTCCAGGCCGCCGATCTGGTCGGTAGCAGAAATAAAGACGGAAAACGCCTCTTTACCAGTCTACGTTGTCTTGACCTAGTTAAGTCTGACCTTGAAACTCTTGAACAAGCGAATCAAGGCCACATTAAGATTGACACAAACAGGAGACAGCGGTACAGATAAAATAGTGCAGTAATATAAAGCTAGTGTACACATCCCTCTAGACAGCAAGGGCGTAGCGCTAGATGATAAACCACTTAAAAACCGTCGTCGAATCGGCAAATCGGATTAGTCAATGCCAGGGCAACGGTTCCACGTTAACCTTGCCTCCCCTTCCCGTTTGCCTTCCACTTTATTTTTATCTTCCCATTTTCCTTGGTCGTATCATGTCCCATTTACCTTTGTCTTCCCATTTACCATGGTCTTCCCATTTACATGTGGCTTTCCATTTATAGGTCTTCCCGTGTATATGTGTCTTTCCATTTATATGTCTTCCCATTTACCTTCCCCTTCTCCTTCTTCTTCCCCTTTATCTTCCCCTTCCTCTCTATCTTCCCCTTACAATTTGCCTTCCACTTTATCTTTCCTCCCCCTTATCCCCCTTTACCTTCCCATTCATCTTCCCTTCCCCTTTACCTTTCCTATCACCTTTCGCTTCCACTTTATCACCTTCTTTCCCTTTACATTCACCTTCCCCATTCCTTTTACCTCAGCTTGTACTTCATCTTCCCCTTTACCTTTTCCTTCACCTTTACCTTATATTTTCCTTTTACTTTCTTCTTCGCCTTTTACCTTCTCTTTCCCCTTTCTCTTTGCCGTCTGCTTCCCTTTCCTTTTTACTTTAACCTCTCTTTCCTTTCCCTTCGTTTTCCTCTTTCCTTTTACCTTTTTATTCCCCTTTACCTTCCCCTTTCCCATCACCTCCCTTTTCCATTTTACCTTCCCCTCCCCATTTATCTTCCCCTTTACCTTCCCCGTCCTCTTTTCCTTCCCCGTCCTCCCTTTTCCTCTCCCCATTATCTCTCCCCTTTACCTTCCCCTATCCCATTTATCTTCATCTCTCCCCTTTACCTTCCTCTCTCTCCATTACTTTCCTCATTGCCTTCCTCTCTCCCTTCCTCTCTCCTTTTCTCTCTCCCTTTATCTTCCCCTTCACATTTACCTTCCATTTCCCTTCCACCTTCGCTTTAACCTTCCTTTTTACCGTCGTCTCTCCCCTTTACTTTCTCCGTTACCTTCCATTCTTTACCTTCCCCGTTACCCTCTACCTTCCCCTTTACCGTCCTCTTTACCTTTACCTTTTATTTCCATTTCACCTTCGCTTTAATGTTCCCTTTTACCTCCCCCTTTATCTTCCCCCATCATCTTCCTCTTCCACCTCCCTTTTTATTTACCTTTCCCTACCACTTTACTTTTACCTTCTGCTGTACCTTCCATTTCTTCTTCCCATTCCCTTTTGCCTTTCCCTTCACATTTTTAAGAAACATGGAATCACGTTCACCATTTTAAATTAACTGTTGTTGCTGAATGCCCACAATGAGTCGGAATACTCTTTTTTTGCCCCCTGAAGAGGACGTCAAGTGGTGGAATGCAGTAGCTTTCCTCACATCCAGAGCATGCTCATGAAGATGGACTGGGGTCCTCCAGTCGGTTGTGGAAAGTTTGCCTTCATCTGTGTGTCGTTCACTGCTACAAGGATCTCTTCCATCCCCACCGCATTAGCCAGGCTGCCATGTAAACAGCCCGTTTCCAGGGAGAACTACGAGGAAATGGAAGTGGTGGTCTTAGATAGTATATGTCGCTTGACCTTGACTAACAGTCTGATCAGTATGGTGTGCCTGCCCAGACGTTAGAGTTCATCCCACATCCAACACCGTACGTTTATTTCTTTAAATGAAGGCTATAAGGTTGCAGAGTAAATGATGCTTATCAATGTTGTCGCCAGGAAGTGTGACATACTATTTATTTATTTTAACCGTCGGGGAGTGGAGATTGACGTCTGGTCAGGAAAACGTACTGATAAAACACGTTTAGCCAGTGTCCAGTAAAATATACTGACCTTGTTTCTTACGTCACTCCCACGCAGTTCTCCATGGAAACATACTGTATCATTTGTAGGATCAACGTAATCCCCGTAGTAGTGAGCGACACGCAAATGAAGCCAAACAAAGCGCAACCGCCTGAAAGACAACATTCATCAGCACGCTCGGTATACGAGGAAAGCTACTGCAACACGCTACCTACACAAAAGAGTAAAATTACACACCGTCGGCATTCAACAACAACTACTACAACAACAGCAACAACAACAACAATTTTAACCCCGATAGAAACAAGATGTATATCCACCAAGGTTTTGAACGCACGCCAGAAAGCGCATGTGGCCATCACCAGTGCCAACACTAGACAAGCTCTATGGCAGTGTCGACAGCCTCAGGATGACCACTGCTTTCTTCAAACAAATTCAAGTTGACGTCTGCCATCGTACGAAGAAAGAGGAAGAAGAAGATCGCACGCCGACTAGGTTTGAACATAGTAACTAGCCGCTCGGCTACCAACTCGTCTGTCGTACCATTCAGCTGACTCTTCAGCCTCGCCCATGTAACTCTAATTGCATTTTCTATATTTGTTCATCAGTTAACACTCTCCTGGTCGGTTCCGATTCGGTGCATAATTTTCTCAACTTAACTTCTTTATACTGGTTTAGAAGACTCTACGGAGTCTGTATACAACCAATTTCTTGGAGTGTGTTTTTTACCGATGTGTCCATCTTAATTGACTCAAACACTACAGCTAAGTAGACCCGCAGCCAGTTAGGCGCCATCTATAGCTGCTCTACCATTTGGGAAAGGTACAGATCACTTGGGTAGATTTTGTCATTGAAAATTGTCCGGACAGCAGCCGTTAAGCATACTCTTTTCGATTTCAAACTGCCAAGGGATTTTTACCGTGCATAACACTAATCACGGGAGTCCGATCTCACTACCCAGCGATCAGGAGAATTTTTACCAGAAGATCCACGTGAAATAAAGTCTCAGTATCCACCATGATTCGAACACGCGACCTCAGCCGGACACCTTACCACTGAGCCCCCCCCCCCCCCCCTTCTTACATATTCAGGTATACTGTTGAATTTTTCTTGAATGTGTACCGTGTACATTTTCACTTATAACTCATGCACAACATTCATTAGTATTGTTGTTGATTATCTTCGACAATCATCTACGTGTGTTGTTGATTTCGTGTCTTCGACATTCATCTTCGTGTGTTGTTACAGCTGGCCATCTGATGCGCAGTGTGACATGTGACACATGCATGTGAAGGTTTGCAGATTAGATGTGACAATGACTTGTCACCCACTTCTTTGCCTTGGAACGGTTTTTAATCTGTCTTATGTCTTACGTACTATTCAAATGAATTCAAAGGCTTCTTATATTATTGTTGTACCATATCTTTTGAACAAGCCTGCTCTTTGCAGCCCAATGCCATTCTTATATAAATACAGGTCTTCTTCAGTAATTTCACTCCTCCGTACAGTGTGTTGGTAATTGTCGGTTATGCTTGTTAGAATTTTTTTCCTCATGTCCGCAAGCGCCTTGCACTCAATGAGTAAGTGTCTAACTGTTTCATCAGGGTGAGAGCAATGTCTGCACAAGGGCATGTGCTGGGGATTGATGCGGTTCAAGTGGCTATTGACTCTGGTGTGTCCTGTTAGCGAACTGAAAGATGAGACTTTTATCTCCTCTAAGTAGTTTATTTATGTCATCGGTACTTTTTGGCTGTGACAATTAGCTAAATACACCGTGACCCGTTGTTCCCGTCGTTCCCCTGTTCATCCAGACTCCCTGGTATTATTCTTAATAATTGTTTTACTGTGTAGTTACTGTCAGATCTATCCCATTAAGGCTACTTTTCAAATTAAGGCTACTTATCAAATCTAACTTTATTAATGGTCAAGATCCTGAACAGTGCATTGGCTGTTTCTGCCAGCGACCCAAAGCTGACTGCTAGCGTCAAGGTAGTAACCCAGAGCTGCCAAGACATTTCCCCATCAATGTGGGGGTTAGGAATTTGAGGCTGCAACAGAGCAGACTGTCTAAGAAGAGGGGATAGAAGAGGGAAGGCTAACCCGGTACTCGAAGATGCCATGCTGAAGTCGGATGTGTTGGACCGAAATGTGCAAATATCGCAGCCAAACTGTAAACTACGACACAACGCATTCCGCTCTCTGGACTACATGCTGCTACTTGCAGTCCTTCCAGGGTTTAGAATCGGGAGTGAGAGAACGAATTTCTTATTCTTCGTTCATCCTCAGATCAAGGTTCTGGTTTCTCTTACAAAGGACACCGTTGTTTGTAAAGCTGTTTCATCTCCATACAGCTTTTGTCTCATATCTGTCTTGCAAGGCCAGTATTGTTCTCTATTTTCCTGCGTGAGCGTGCAGCTTTGCAGGATGTGTTCCACAGTCATGGTATGCTCCCCACATGGGCACCTGTCATCTGTGCCAATCCTCATTTTGTTGTAAAGATGACCCTTGAGTCAGTTATGTCCAGTTCTCAGTCTGAAGATGATGACTTGCTCTTCTCTAGTTAAGTTATAGTAGCAGAGAACGAACAACGAAGAAGAAGAAAAATGAATAACTTCAGTCATTTGAACATCATTTCACGGTCTCTTTCCGCCTCGAAGGAACCATATTGATTCATCGACCGTTTCGTAGTAACATGTGACCTGCCATCTATGTTTTGCCTTGTCGGAGTAGAGAACCGCATCATTCACCAAAGACAATCGCTGTATGTCAGAATTGTGGAGATTTCGCATACGTTGTTTGCGGAGAGTGCATCCAACCAAGTGTCTTTCAGGAGAGGTTTGGGTCACTCTCTTTATCCTCCAGCGATTTTATTATGCATCCTGACAATGTTACATATCAGGGAGCACATTGAAATTTTTTAATTTTGTTTTTCGTGGGAGGGGGTGGGGGGGGGGGGGGGGGAAGGAGAGGATCGAAGAGAGACGCGTCTAGGTTCTGGTTATGGCAACCATTGAAAACTGCCCAGCCCGAGCGGCGGTGTCGTGTTAGTTCAAGTTCCAGATCGTTATGCACATTGATTAGGCGTCCAAGGTTTATGTTCTCATCGATATCCTATCAGTCTACCCCGACAAGGAAGACTTGATCACTGTTGGCCAATACGATTGCGCCACACTTTGGTCTTCGAGACATTCATTTATAGTTCTGCTTTCCTACCCTCTTTATCTAGTAGCTGCATCATTTGGTTGACTTCTACTTTTCTCTCTGTGATGAGCAGTATGTCATGTCAAACCGAAGATGATTGACACTTCTGCGGTCAATATGGATACCAAAGGAAGCGACCAACGCATTTTCCCCATTGCGGATAAAGACATCCTATTTTCAAGCTAGCCAAAGAAGAAGTTGAAGGTTTCAGATTCATACCAAATGTTCAAACTATTAAATAACTTCTAAACGTAACCAAACAATTATCTTGGTATGCCCCAAAATGTCTCGACCAGTTGTTGGAAGCTCCAAGCATTGTCAAATCGAAGACAGACTTGAAGATGGTTTCAGATTCATACTGAATGTCCAAACTATTAAATAACTTCCAAATGCAACCAAACCTTTATTTTGGAGTACCCCAAAATGTCTCGACCAGTTGTTGGAAGCTCCAAGCAATGTCAAATCTAAGACAGACTTGAAGAAGTTTTCAAATTCATACTGAATGTCCAAACTATTAAATAACTTCCAAGTGCAACCAAACCTTTATCTTGGAGTACCCCAAAATGTCTCGACCAGTTGTTGGAAGCTCCAAGCAATGTCAAATCTAAGACAGACTTGACGATGGTTTCAGATTCATACTGAATGTCCAAACTATTAAATAACTTCCAAGTGCAACCAAACCTTTATCTTGGAGTACCCCAAAATGTCTCGACCAGTTGTTGGAAGCTCCAAGCAATGTCAAATCTAAGACAGACTTGACGATGGTTTCAGATTCATACTGAATGTCCAAACTATTAAATAACTTCCAAGTGCAACCAAACCTTTATCTTGGAGTACCCCAAAATGTCTCGACCAGTTGTTGGAAGCTCCAAGCAATGTCAAATCTAAGACAGACGTGAAGAAGTTTTCAAATTCATACTGAATGTCCAAACTATTAAATAACTTCCAAACGCAACCAAACCTTTATCTTGGTATGCCCCAAAATGTGTCGACCAGTTGTTGAAATCTCCATGCAATGCCAAAATGAAGACATACTTCCAAACTAACAAACAACAGCGCAACGAACGACCCTTTAAAAGAACATCCTCAACACCGAACCGCCCCAACCAGCAAACCTATTCTATTCCTGCTGCTGACGGAATCTAAAGTCCACATTGACATATTTTCCCAGCTACCCTGAGAGGCAAACGAATTTTGTAGCTGTAAATCAGGTTAGCCCTGTCTGTTTCCCAAGCCTTGATCTCCCTGCCACCCTCCGATTTCTTCTTTGACACGAAACCTTTTTGTGCTGTCTCCTGTGAGACCGCAATTCAAGCTGTGTACAGGACATTAATGTGTTTTCTACCACATTCGTTTATTTTTGTGAGGATTTTATGTCAACAACCACAAAAACAGAACACAAAAAATAGACCAAAACAGATCGTATTTCTCCCAAACAAATAACACCAATAATATGAATGCAGGGTTAATGGAGTCTATTAGATTCCCTTATCCGTTGTTTCTTCTTCTTCTTCCTTTCTTTTTCTGCTTCTTCTTCTTTGTTTTCCATTTAATTTGTTTTATTCTTCTTTTCCTTTTACTTTGTCTTTTACTCTCTCGCCATTTCTTCTTCTTCATTTGCTCTTTTTCACCAGTTATTTGTTTTATCTGAATCTTCTTCATAATCTTGTCTGTCGTTTTCTTCTTCTTCCATTTCGTTTTCTTCTTGTTATTTATCTTCTTCTGTTTCTTTTTCTTATTCATCCTCTTCTCCTTTTTCATATTCGTCATCTTATCCTGTTTCTTTTTCATCATTTCATTATTTTTCTCTTCTATGCTTCATTTTCTTCAAATTCTTCTTTTTCGTTCTCTTCTTCTTGGTTTTCATCAGATTTTTGTCTTTTCCTTCCACTGCTTTTACTTCGTCTTCTTCTTCTTCATTTGCTATTTTTCACCAGTTCTTATTTTACTCCGAAACTTCTTCATCTTCTTATTGTTTTCGTTTTCTTCTTCTCTTTATTTCTCTTGTTCAATTTCTTCTTCTTTTTCCTGCTCTTCTTTTTTATTTTCTTCTTTCTTTTTCATAATTTTCTTATTATTTCTCTTCTTATGCTTCTTCATATGCTTCATCTTCTTCTTCAGCTAGGTATCTTCATCTTCTACTATTTCATCTTCTCTATCATCTACTTCTTCAGCTAGGTATCTTCATCTTCTACTATTTCATCTTCTCTATCATCTACTTCTTCAGCTAGGTATCTTCATCTTCTACTATTTCCTCTTCTCCATCATCTACTTCTTCAGCTGGGTATCTTCATCTTCTACTATTTCCTCTTCTCTATCATCTACTTCTTCCTACTTTATTGTCCTCCTTCCCATTCTACTTTTGTCCCTCCAACTCCTCCACCTCTTCTTTCTATTCTTCCTCATCTTCTTTCTTTCATCTTCTTCTTCTCCTACTTCTTTTCACGAGGATGGTGTGGGCTAGTGGTTAAGTGACACGGCTCACAACCAGAAGGTGCTGGGTTCGATCCCCATCACAGCACCGGACGCAACCCTTAGAAAATGCAAGAGGACGCAGGCCCTAACATAAAATGCATGCCGAAGTCGGATGCACTAAGCCGACAGGCGCAACAATAAAAACCACAGTGCAACGCATATCACCTTAGGGAATAGAGAAATAAGGCGAACGAAAAAGAAAAAGGAAATTATTTTTCTTCAGTCTTCTTCTCTTTCTTCTTCTTCTTCTTCTTCTTCTTCTTCTTCTTCTTCTTCTTTTTCTTCTTTTCCTTATTCTTCCTCCTCTTCTACTATTGATACACGACTAAATATTCTAATTCTCATCAGCACAGCATTGATTTATTCAATCGTCCAGTTCCTCTTAGGTCTGAATGGCAGATTGATTAGAGCTCTTACTTCTCGCGCCAGGGTACCTGGTTCTCTCACCGCTACCGACATGTTCCCAACGACCCAGCTGTAAATTGGTGACTGTCTTTCAGTTAAGGAACGCAAAGTAACGAATAAGAGAATCAGACCCAATTCACCAACTCAAAAGAAACGAACAAACTTATCTTTTTTCGCCTGAGAACTGGATACGGCAGACTACTAGAACATCTATACCGACTGAAGATCTCACACACCGAAGAGTGCCCATGTGCAACACGAGGTCTGAACCCTGAGCACAGTCTACAGGAATGCCCCCTCTAGAAGATACCAGACCTAGCCAGAGGGTGTGGAGTGAGACAAAAGTTGTAGGTTAGCCAGTCCGACCTGGTGAAGACTACAGACTTCATCATGGCGACTGGCCTGCAGATATAGCATTACCAAAGATCCTGAACGCAAAGAATTATGTATTAACACTTCATCTCAGACAAATATTTTGCTTATAGCACTACTTCTACCATGTAAAAATGCGTCGGATATTGGATATTGTTCCTAGAGCTTCCTTCCTAGTCTGCAATGTTGCCATATTTGGCACAAAAACGAGACGGTTAAAGCACGTACCACATGGAAACAAAATAACAATTTCATCATTATCATGGGCTACATCGAAGTGCGTAAGCGATCATTGGTGGGACCTAAATTGGAGTACTGTATTCAGGTGTGGAGTCCTTATCATAGAGTGGATATAGACATGATAGAAAGGATACAAAGAAGAGCTACACAAATGATAGTGGGATTCCTGAATTATAGTTATGAGGAGAGACATCAAAATCGTTCTGCATTTTCTAGAACAGAGACGATTTCGAAGGGACAAGTCTATAAGTTAATTAATGGTAAGGATTCTGCCGAAGACGGATGTGTGGGGCCGAAAGGTGCAAATATCGCAGTCAAGCTGTAAACTAGCGACACAACGCATTGCGTTCTCCGGACTACATCCTGCTACTTGCAAAGCCCTGTTCATGGCTTGGTAGCGGGAGATTGAGAACGAAACCAGAAGAAGAAGATTGGAAAGCATAAATTTGACTATAACAAGTTTTTCAATGTTCAACCGGCTAAAAGAAAAAGGGGGCACGGCTTCAAATTATTTAAAGACAGGTCCAGATTATATATCAGGAATTCTTTTTTTTAGTCCAGAAAGTGGTGAATGCTTGGAATGCGGTGTCAGTAAATACATTCAAGAAAAGATTGAATGTGCACGATCATTTTTGTTATCGGTGGAGTGGAATAAACTGGTTGTTAACTAACTCTGTAGAGCCTTCTAAACCAGTACAAAAAGTCAAGTTCAGTTATGAGTCTCCACTGCATCATATCCCGTGATCTGTTTAACAATTCTGCTGTTGACCGTCTTTATTGTTATACCTACTATCCATCTCCGACAACTTCGCAAAGTATTGGACCACAAATTAGCTGCACTGGCTGCTTTTACATTTGCCGCCATTATGTCTGCTAAAGTACATGGTTCGTGCATTCTTGGGCAGCCGTACATGTGTTTGGAGTCTTGCATACTTTGGCAGCTGGACAGGTGTTCGAAGTCTTGCATTCTTTGGCAGCCGTACAGGTGTTCGGAGTCTTGAATTCTTGGGCAGCTAGACAGGTGTTCGGAGTCTTGAATTCTTGGGCAGCTAGACAGGTGTTCGGAGTCTTGAATTCTTGGGCAGCTAGACAGGTGTTCGGAGTCTTGAATTCTTGGGCAGCTAGACAGGTGTTCGGAGTCTTGAATTCTTGGGCAGCTAGACAGGTGTTCGGAGTCTTGAATTCTTGGGCAGCTAGACAGGTGTTCGGAGTTTTGCATTCTTGGGCAGCTAGACAGGTGTTCGGAGTCTTGAATTCTTGGGCAGCTAGACAGGTGTTGGAAGTCTTGCATTCTTGGGCAGCTAGACAGGTGTTCTGAGTCTTGAATTCTTTGGCAGCTAGACAGGTGTTCGGAGTCTTGAATTCTTGGGCAGCTAGACAGGTGTTCGGAGTCTTGCATTCTTGGGCAGCGAACAGGTGTTCGGAGTCTTGAATTCTTGGGCAGCCGTGCATGTGTTGGGAATCTTGCATGCTCCACATTCACATTATTGCCCGTATGTTCCATTTTTGTTGAAGTTCCATCTACATCTGGACACTCCCGTTTTTATTCTTGTTATGACCCTCCAACCAGAGTGTGGCATGTTATGCCGCAAGTTCCCTTCTTTGATCTCCATCAATTCCTCGCAATCTTTGACGCCATTTTTCAGTATTGTTTTTGTTCAGGTTGCAAATCTGTTAACTGTACAGTTTAAATGAAATGTTCCTTTATTACAGTTTTCCCTATTCTGGATTATATCCAAACATTGGATATGTCTGATCATAGGACTGCTTTTCTCCTTTCTACTTCTGACGAAACACATCTCCTGATTTATGTTAGCGCGATGCCAGCAATATAATATACTATTCCTTTTGATGTGACCTTAAGGCCCTCTATGACAAAACAACAGTTTTCCTTTACAGTTACATGGACGTGGCACGTGTATGCTGACTCGTTCCATTCTTATTGCTGCAGAAATTCGCAATGCTAGGGCCCGATGTGCGCAACACAGTTGGTAATGCTGCCTTTGTTGTATTTGGTAGCTTCTTCAGTGTGTTATTTCTTGCTCTACTTTTTGTTTCACCGCCTTAAAGTGTTTTGCTTGTCCATTGTGATTTCTTGTCCTGATGTGAATCCCACTCAGTGTTTCTACCTTTTATCTTCCTCGCCCCTTTTTTCCAGTAGTTTTGAACATTTTTAAAATGAACTGGTTTACCGGACGACCCGTTCTCCGGCGGCGGTGTCATCTTATCTGCATACATCACTGCCTCTTCCACCAGGGACAATGGACGCATGTCTGAGTTATGTACACCTTTTGTGCGCTGGCTATGAAGCGTGAGGCCGAACATGTGTCTCTGAAGGGAGGCTTGTGTCTTTTGAGCTCGGAATCCCATCTCCTTCGTGATTGTCCATGTTTCCGTCGCACATTGCAGGTAGTACTAATACAAATGTACGAGCAAAATAAATGTGGTTATATAAACTGAAAAATTAAATTGAGTTTGTATTTGTGAGGTCTGCAAGCGGTAATCATCAAAGAGAATACAACAAGCAATAACAGCAGGTACAACAGGTCTTTGAAAACATAATGCAGGCACTTACAAACATAAATATTTATAAACAGTGTAGAAAGTTCACAATATAATTGGAATACACAGACACAGGTAAACAGAATAATTGCCAAATACGAGTATACTCTAAAAACAGATTGATTATAAAATGCATTAAGGAACATAATGGTTCGGTTCAAATGATATATCCGCATCGAAGGTCAGCTGCAATGGATCTCCAGTGTACTCTATAACTTACCGTAATGGTGTAATCTGAAAAGCTTCTTCCTGTTTCTCTTGATGTTCACCACCCACTTAAACCATTGTCTGCCTCTGGCTACCTGCAAGACTACCACAACCAGATTCTAGTGTGACCTACAAAGAGTCCAAAAGGTTTATTAGGGACAGATACAGGGCCAAATGGGAAACAGAACATACTGGCTACACAAAAAATGATGCCTACTACCAGCTGAACAGAAGAGAGCAGGTCGTAGTCTTCAGACTCCACACAGGCAACAACAGACTGAGGTACCACCTATTCAATAAACTGAAGATAGATGGCACTGACGAATGCACCTGTGTTAAAGGGAAAATGACCGCTGAACATCTGCTGCATAATTGCCCGATATACGAGGACCAGAGAAAGCACATGTGGCCATCACCAGTGGCAACACCAGAACACCAGAAAGTCATTCATAATCATGAGGTTTGTAAAACACATATACAAACAAAAGGACAAGAAAACAATATGCAGGCACACATAGACATAGGATTCGTGGACTAGATCACATATAATTATAAGCACACAGCTCATAAAATACAATATAGACAAACATAGACAGGAGGGTCAGAAAAAGAACGGATGAAATCTGCAGGGCCAAGAAACACTATATACACTTACTTGAGCCCAAGAAAACAATACGGACACTCGCAGTAAGAGGGATAGCAAAACATGATTCATATACTTGGATAGCAAAACATGATACATATACTTGGATAGCAAAACATGATACATATAGTAATGATCCAAAGTGTAACATAAATAAATATATATATATATATATATATATAAAATATATACGTTGATAACAGAATGAATAACCACGTTACTGATGCTCACAAATAGATGGATCAGAAACACATTACATAAACTGATAAATAGAAAGATCAGGAAAGATACTACATACACCGATAAACAGGAAAGATCAAGCAACACAATACAGAAACTCACATACAGAAAGATTGACATAAACTATATAGATACCAAAAAAACACAATTCATACACTCATAAACAGAATGATCAATAAACACAATACAGCCACTCATTAATAGAATGATCAATAAACACTATCCAGTCCACATTATTAGAATGATCAATAAACACAACACAGCCACTCAAATTAAAGATCAATAAACACAATACAGCCCCCCATAAACAGAATGATCAATAAACACAACACAGCCACTCATAAACAGGATGATCAATACAAACAATACAGACACTACTAAACATAATGATCAGTAAACACAATACATACACTCATAAACAGAATGATCAATAAACACAATACAGACACTACTAAACATAATGATCTGCAAACACAATACAGACACTTAAAAACAGAATTATCAATAAACACAATACAGACATTTGAGCTGTTTTCTACGCAACAAATGCGAATCTTCGTGACTTATCTCTGGTAGCCCGTATTTCCTTGGGTCTTCTTTTAACATGCGTATACTTCAGAAGGTGGGCCAGGGTCATCCTCACTGTAGTGCAATCCATCACGTATCACTGTGATCACGGTGGCTGCTGTGATTAATGAACTATTACCGGTATCTGTATTTATCTCGAACTACTTTTCGCTGATCCAAGTTGAAGGAGGTTATGTCATGTTGTCCCTCCGTGGAGTCGACATGACTTTGGTGAACATGTTTTGCTGTTTATCTGTCCAACCTACACGTGCACTTGTCAGTTTGTATGTTTGTGATTAATTTGGTGTACAGCTGATATATAGGTCTGCAGTGGATGATTTATCATTTGGTTATTATATAATAATCTTCTATTGTAATTACTAGAATAATGTAGATGATGATTAGATTTCTCGGTCCAGGGGAAGGGTAGCGCAACCACTAAAGTTGTCCCGTTTACAGGAAGTATGATTCTTGACGTAATGATGTGATAAGGGAAGGATCGAGCGCCAGGTGAAATATACTGATTAAAGTGGGATGTATGATTAATTAGAGTCAGTTGAGACATACTGATTAAGGTGGAAGCGAGGGGTAATAAGTGTCAGGTGGAACATACTCGTGAAGGTGGGAGTGAAGAGTAATTAAGGTCGGGGTAAACAAATTGATTAAGGTGGGAGTAAAGAGTAATCAAGGTCAGGTGGAACATTTTGATTAAGGTGGGAGTGAAGAGTAATTAGGGTCAGGTGAAACATATTGATTAAGGTGGAAGTGAAGAGTAATTAGGGTCAGGTGAAACATACTGTTCAAAATCCCACCTCACTTCTTCGCTTGTGCTCCTGAAAGCAGACTGTATTACAGCAGTCCGATCAATGAGTTTGGGACTCACAGTGTAGCCCCTAAAATGGAAAGCTTACTCATTAGTCTCCCAACGCACTACAGCACGCCTCGGGTTGTAAGCATAGCCACTGTAACCGGCGACCAAAGAAATGTCAATGGTTAACTGAAGTCAGTGCTAGTAGCTTCGAAAAACATGATATCATTGCCAGACCCATTCACAACCATTCATTTGTATTCGTTTTTTATGACACGCTTAGCTGGTTGTAATTAAGGCCTCGGCCTCGGCTGGTGTAGGTCGCTGGTTCAAATCACGGCGGAGGCCGGGTTTTTTTCACATGGACGTCTTGGTATTTCCCAGTATCTCTGGGTAGTAGAGATCGGACCACCCGTGCGCAGTGTTGCGCACGCAACAAATCTATCGGTAGTTGGCAATCTAAAAAAGTTAGCTCAACGGCCGCTGCCCGACCAAAATTCAAATTACGTTAAAAAATCTATCCAATCTATAACTGGATCATTACCGGTGCTACAGAGTTCGTGTATTGTGCTGAGATTCTCAAAAAAATATGCAGAAGAACAGAGCACGAATGGATTAAATTGTGTGCAATGACGTTTGATCCCTCAACTTAACTAAACTAAACTAATTAGCCTATTACCAACCAGGATATGTACCTTGATGAAAAGGATCACACCTCAGTTTCATTTTTTTTAAACCAACATAATTAGACAGAAGCTACATTCAAGGCATCACGCTGGATACAACAGTGTAACTTTAACAAAGTATGAAACGATAATTTCTGGGACAATTTAATTTAAAAAATTTTGTTTTGTTTTACGTGTTTGCCTGGCGAGTTTTTACTGGCCGTAGCGCGTCTATTTAGATGAATTAGGAGATATTAAGACGCATAAACTAATGTTTGTATGCATATGTGCGTCTGTATGATGTCTTAAAGATTGTATAATTAATATCAAAAGCGCGGTACTCATCAATGTCAAAAGATCGGTAATGTAGGAGTCGAAACCAACGCTGTTTGACCTACTTACTGTATTTTTTTGTGTCAAGGACGTTCGTCGTCAATGACGCTCTGTAGTCACGGACGTATCCCAGTTTTGTAATGCACAATTTTGAAAAACCAGAAAAACAAAAATAATAACTAACTTCATGTTACTGGTTTCGAAGGCTCTACAGAGTATACAGCCAGTCTGCTCAATTCACTAGTCTTAATTGACATGGACTTCTATATGAGCGGATGCCCTTTAGCTGGTCCCAGCTCTGACGGGAGTTGCATGTAGCCGAGGGAGGCTTTCCTGCTTAGGGGGTTAGGCTCGAGCAGCTTATTACTTCGCTACGGAGGGTGGTAAAAGTAGCATGTCCTTTGTAGAACGTCGCTCTCATCACATTCTGTCTGAAAGAAACTCGTTCCCTCGCCAAAACTCCAGCCTCAGTCATTCTGGATATCTTGGTGCCATCGTCTTCTTGGTCTACCCCTTCCTCTTTTGCCTGGCACCATACCTTCCATCCTTCCATCACTGTTCTCTCAAGACCGTTGTGTCTCTTGATGTGACCAAAGTATTTGCATTTTCTAGCCAAAATGGAATTGATAAATCAATTCTCCTCTATGCTCAACTCTTGCCGAATGTCTACATTTGTTTTTTTTATCTGTCCGTGGTATTCTGAGGATCTTTCTGTAACATTTTAACTCGAAGGATTCGAATCTTTGTCTAGAAGTTTTGGTAATCTTCTATGATTCACAGCCATAAGCTGCCACAGGAAAAACACAGGCTCTCAAGACTTTTACTTTAATCATTTTGTTGGTGCTCTGACATAATTTCTTCAGACTGTTCAGTCTCTGCATTGCCATAGCTAGTCTTCTTCTGATTTCTTTCGAGCACTCAACCACTAGAGAAAAATATACCAGCAGCCTATTAGGCACCATCTATGCTGCTCTCAACAAACGAAGAGTTTAGTACTATAATATACCGTAACTAGACGTTTTGTGATGGGTGGGGGGACGAAGAGTTTAGTACTATAATCTACCGTAACTAAACGTTTTGTGATGGGAGGGGGGAGGGGGGAACGAAGAGTTTAGTACTATAATCTACCGTAACTAGACGTTTTGTAATGGGGGGGGGGGGGGAATGCGAGTACAGTACTAACATCTACCGTAATTAGACGTCTTGTGGGGGGGGGGGGGAGGAGGTGGGGGGGGTGAGTTCAGTACTAACATCTACCTTAAACTAGACGTTTTGTGGAGACTTTTACGATACAGAAACACAGTCAGTTAATCCCAGAGCTTACACATTGCCTACCGACTGGTGCAGTATATAAATGCATTTATATTATTGAATTTAGACTTCTTTTCTCACTTAATAATGTTCCTGGAAAGCCAAAGTTCTTTGAGGAGAGTGAAAATACTGGTAACATTTTTATGGAACATGTAAATTATTTCAATTCTATCCTGTTAAGTCGTTGGCTCGTTTACCGTAGTCTGCTGATGGGGTAATTGTTTTTGTGTGATTGGCGTATATATTTTCTTCTTTATACGCTGAGCATACATTTGACGATTCCTTGGTTCTTCAATGCATTCACCACTGCAATTATTTCTACGCTATCATCTTTTTCTTCTTCCTCGTTCGTTAATCTTCAGACCTCAACTTGAGGTATCAAGATGCTGAGCAGCGCATGAGCTGCAGTGGTCAGCTACCCATAGCTGACTGCTAGCATCAGGGCCAGCGAAACAGAGCTGCCAAGACCCTTCTACACCTCCACGCGGTGATCCTGAATAACAGGCTGCAGCAGGGCAGACTGGCTCAGGAGAAGGAATCGAAGAGGGATTGCTAACCTGATACTCACAAAATGCTTGCTGAAGTCGGATGTGTTGGACCGAAAGGTGCAGATATCGTAGTCAAGCTGTAAACTACGACACAAGGCATTCCGTTTTCTGAACTACATTCTGCTACTTGAGCCCTTTCAGTGTTTGGTAGCGGGAGATTGAAAACGAACGAAGCCAATCCATACGCGGGTCCAGCAAAGAAGGAAGCCAAGCCAAGCCAAGCCAAGCCAAGCAGAGCCAAGCCAATCCAAGCAGAGTCAAGCCAAGCCAAACCGATACTCCAGTAGATAGCCGACATCAAGCGCAGGGCTCACACCTTCAATAACGTGGTTATCTCAGCAGTGGTAGGTGGGTGTCAGGTTTAGAGTCTGCTCAAATCAGACGAAGAAAGTGAAGCTTCGAAATACCGAATGAGCAATGGAGCGTAGAGTTCTAAACAACTCCCTAAGAGACCATATCTGGTACACCAACCACCACAACCAAAGTAGGTTCCTGGATGTCGTCGACTCTGCGTCAATACAAAAGTACAGATAGGCCGGCCAGGTGGTCCGCATGACTGATGATGGATGGACGAGGAGGGTGTCTTTATGGGAGGTGAGGCCGGGGAGGCATACACCAACAACCGCTTTAGTGTTCTACCACTGACGAGATGGAGCGATGATCTGCAACACGTCTTTGGACAGTCATAATACTCCAAGGCGAATAGCAGGCACATAGCCATGCCTCGTGCAACCATGCCTTATTGAGTACCAGGATTCAAGTATTCAAGTAAGTATAATAATAATAACAATAATAATAATGAAAATGATAATAAAAATAATAGAAATGGTAGTAATAACATTAGTAACAATAATAATAATTACAATAAAGATATTAGTTTTTTTCCTCTTTTTTCTTTCTTCTTCTTCTTCGTTCGTTCTCAATCTCCCGTTTCCAAGCCCTGAAAAGGGCTTTCCAGTTTGCAGGTTGTCTGGAGAACGGGATGCGTTGTGTTGCAGTTTACAGCTTGACTGCAATATTTGCATCTGTCGGTCCGACACATCCGACTTTACGAGTGGGTCTTTGTATATGACAAGGACAAGAAGAGGCCACTGATTCTGTGTCAGATGGTATAACACTATGGTTAAGTGGTTTGTTTAGAGCAGCATAGATGGTGCCTAACAGGCTGCGGGTCTACTTTCCTCTAGTTTGAGTCTATTAAGATGGATTCGCATATTACTAACCCCCCTGGACGGGACTTGTCCAAACGCAGCGGAGTAATAAGCTGCTCGATTCTCGCCCGCTAAGCATGAAATCCTCCTACAGGCTAAATCCAGATCAAACCAGAGCTGGGACCTGCACAAGTGTATCTGCCGCAGTAGAAGTACAGGTCGACTAAGAACTCAGAACATCCGACTTCAGCAGGTATTTGTGGATCCCGGGCTAGTCTTCCCTCTTCGATCCCTTCTCCTTGGACAGTCGTTTCTGCTGCAGGTGTTATACGGGATCATCACATGCAGGTGTAGAAAGGTCTTGGCAGATCTGGTTCGCTGACCAACACGCTGGAAGTCAGCGTTCGGTCACAGACCGCTGCAGCTCATGCACTGCTCAGCGTCTTGATCCCAATAATAATAGTAAAAATACTAATGATAAGTGGCATGTTCAAATAAAATCGGACCTAACTGCAACAAGTGAACATGACTACGGGGCGCGTGATGACGTCACTTCTGTTGTAAACAGCCCATACCAACAGTCAAGTTTGCAAAATGTCATTATTCTCCTACTCATAGCTCCCTCAGCAGACTGTTGAAAATATGGTGGGTATGAAACGGAGTCCGCCCAGAGTTAATCAGCGAGCGGTGATTCGGTTTCTAACAGCTGAAGGATGGCGACCAGTTGACATTCATCGCAGAATGCAATCAGTGTATGGTGACAAAAGTATGTCGAAGACAACAGTGAAGAACTGGACAACCATGTTTAAAGAAGGACATGAGTTAACGCAACAATATGTGCTAGACCTGGTCTCGGAAGATCTTTCGTTAACTCATGTCCTTCTTTAAACATCGTTGTCCAGTTCTTCACTGTTGTATTCGACACACTTTTGTCACCATACACTTCCTGCATTCTTCGATGAATGTCAACTGGTCGATATCCTTCAGCTGTTCGAACCCGAATCACTGCTCGCTGATCAACTCTGGACGGACTCGGTTTCACACCCGCCATATTTTCAACAGTCTGCTAGGGACACTATCAGTCAGAGAATAATGACATTTTGCAAACTTGACTGATGGTATGTGCTGTTTACACTAGAAGTGACAACATCATGCCCATCGTACGTTAATTCACTTGTTGCAGTTTGATCCGGTTTCATTTGAAGACGCCTCGTACTTTTGATAATAATAATAATGATGATGCAAATTATAATGAAGATAAAAATAACTGTGATATTAATAATAGTGATGAAACATAGGCCTGAGTCTAGGTATGGATGATCTATTTAAGTCTGAGTCTGGGTGTACTGAGCTTGTCTGCCTGGTTAGATGTTGGTTGGCTGGGTTGTGTGTGGCGTGATGTACAGTTGCGTGTGGACCTGTTACTATTTTGAGGATGTGAGTCAGTGGGTGGAGTCAGTAAAAAAATAAGTCAGTTTTCATCGCCGTTATAAATAGAATGACCTCTCAATCGGTATATCGGTATGGATGTTTATAGTCTGATTATATAGCGAACAAACAGGTCGTAGGCGTAGACATTCATGGGTTGTGGATTTACTAGGGAATTAAATACCTGGAACTATGGCGAGGAATGCTTGCGAAGTCAGGACTTTGGAAATGGATTGAGTGAGGGGGAGGGGAAAGACTTGTTGAAATCAAACCAAGCTCTTGCTGAAGTCGGGTGCGTTAGACCGAAAGGTGCAAATTTCGCAGTCAAGATGTAAACTATGACATAAGGCATTCCATTCTCTGGACTACATTCTGCTACTTGAGCCATTTTGATGGTTTGGTAGCTGAAGATTGAGAACGAACGAAGCCAAGCCAATCAAAGGTGAGTTCAATGTTAACCAGCTGATATGCGCTAACAGCTTTCAGGGGGATGCCCTCTTCAACAAATTAATCAATTCTTCTTCTTCTTCTTCTTCTTCTTCTTCTTCTTCTTCTTCTTCTTCTTCTTCTTCTTCTTTTTCTTCTTTTTCTTCTTCTTCTTCTTCGTACGCTGTCAGACGTCAACATGTATTTTTTAGAAAAAAAGCAGCGGTCATCATGAGGCTGTCGACACTGCCATAGAGCTTGTCTAGTGTTGCCACTGGTGATGGCCACATGTGCTTTCTCTGATCCTCGTATGTGGGGCAGTTTTGCAGCAGATGTTCAGCGGTCATTTTCCCGGTACCATACGCGCATTCGTCAGTGCCACTTATCTTCAATTTATTAAATAGGTGGTACCTCAGTCTGTTGTGGTCTGTGCGGAGTCTGAAGACCACGACCTGCTCTCTTCTGTTCAACTGGTAATAGGCATTACTTTTGTGTAGCCAGTATGTTCTGTTTCCCATTTGGCCATGTATCTGGCTCTAATAAGCCTTTTGGACTCTTCTTAGGTCACACTAGGATCTGGTTGTGGTAGTCTTGCACCTTCTTTTGCCAGTCTGTCTGCCTCCTCGTTGCCTTGGATGTTACAGTGGGATGGAACCCACTGTACCACTACTCTTTTTGGTGCGGACTGCTGGCATAGTCTACAGAGTACTGCTCTTAAATAATTAAGTTCAGTATTTTTCTGGATTTTTAGTTCTGTGACTACGGCCGGGGCATCTGTAAACGGGACTATCTGGCTTTTTAGTGATGTGACTACGGCCAGGGCATCTGTAAACAAGACTATCTGGCTTTTTAGTGCTGTGACTACGGCCAGGGCATCTGTAAACAGGACTATCTGGCTTTTTAGTGATGTGGCTACAGCCAGGGTATCTGTAAACAGGACTATCTGGCTTTTTAGTGCTATGACTGACCAGGGCATCTGTAAACAGGACTATCTGGATTTTTAGTGCTGTGACTCCGGCCAGGGCATCTGTAAACACAATCAGTCAATTCAGAGATCAATAGGGATCAAGATATTGAGCAGTGCATGAGCTGTAGCGACCTGTGACCCAAAGCTGACTACTAGCGTCAGGGTCAGCGATCCAGAGCTACCAAGACCCTACTCCACCTCCACGTAGTGATCCTGGATAACATGCTACAACAGGGCAGACTGTTAAGGAGAAGGGATCGAAGAAGGAAGGCAAACCTGGTACCCCAAAATGATTGCTGAAGTCGAATTAGTCGGAACATATTTTACAAATATCGCAGTCAAGCTGTAAACTCCGACACAACGCATTCCTTTCTCCGGATACTACCCACCAACTTGCAAAGCCATTAACGGGGCCTGGTAACAGGAGTTTGAACATACTTTTCTCGTTCATTAACATCATGTGGTGGTAGAGAGAAGGATATTCAGTTGTAAGATGTAATGTAATGGTATCTTGTTTTCTGTTTTAGCTTTATTACTTACATTTTGAAATGAAATATTTTGTTACGGTAAGGGATGTATATTATATAATGAGATGTAGCGACATGTGCTTTTAAATATTGGAGGATAGTGATGCGTTAATTTATGTATGGGAACTGAGTGGTATCCAGGTAACATATTGGCTTCGAGTGCTAGAGGTCGGGGGTTCAAATCACCTCGGAGATCGTTTTTTCACGTTGACTTTTTGGCATTTTCCCGGTTCTCTGGGTAATAGAGATCTGACGCCCGTGTTCAGTGTCGCGCACGTTAAAAATCACTCGGCAGTTGGATATTCGAATAGAGTAGGCATAACGGCCGATGCCTGCGAAAAATTGACAATTATGTTAAAGAAATCGACCCATTCTATTACGGGATCCCGCCGGTGCTACGGAGTTCGTGAATTTTGCTGAGATTCTCCAAATATATGGAGAACAGAATGCGTATGGGCTAAACCATAACCATCTATAGTTTAGAAGGCCTACGGACTCATTGTGAAAATACCCATGAAACGTCACATGTTGAGGCCAACTAAATTACAAAACACATCAGCACTCATATTGTGCAAGGTTTATAAACAATCCACACATCATCCACATAAAGACATAAAACAAATAGCGGTACAAAACACAACAAACCACTGATGAGAGTGACCCTTTAACAGAATCCTGCCCTGAAACAAACTGAATACCCATCTTCTTTTATTTATTTACCGTATACAACAACCAGCGCTCCTAATGAAATCAGTCTTTTGAAATGATTACCCCTTTCATGACAGTGAGTATGTTAGGAAACAATGTGACACGTTGTTTACGAAATCTGTTCAGTGTCAACCCAAAGCGCACGGGTTTTGAACAGTTACATGTAATTACAAATTATGTGAGCAAGTACATAGGTGTAACAGATAAAAAAAACGAGATTAGGGCCGGGGACGTATTTTCTGGGGCCTAAAAAGTACTGGGGAGGTATTTACGATGGCGGATAAAGCTAGGATGAGCACAACGCCATCGTCAGATGCCTATATATATATATATATATATATCTGCTTTATCATCAGTCCCGTAACCTAGAAGATCGTTTAGGCACCGTTATTGCAGTTTGTCGAACCCGCCATATATCTCGATTTTTGGACAGGGTTTTAGTTTCAGCTATAGATCTTCCCGTCCACTCTTTTATATTGTCCTCTTATCTCGTTTATTTTTGGTCGCCCACGCTTTCCGGGCACAGTGCCTTGCAGGATGGTCTTGGACAGCCTGCCCGATCTTAACATATGTCCATATCAGGTCAATTTTCGTTTTGACCTAACTCTTTCCTAACAATTTCAAGAACACTTTCGTTTGTAACGCAATCCAAAGATAAAATGCCAACAATTCTTCGCAAGCTTCTCATTTCCATTGCCCTCATTTGACGTTCTAGCTCAGCCTTCAGAGTCCAAGTCTCACACGCGTATACCGAGTTGACTATTGGATACATTAAAGTCAGCTTCGATTTAAGACTAATGTTCTTGTTTTTTCAGATTATTTCCAGTCTTGTCAGGGCGACCATGACCATCTCTGTTCTTGACTAAATCTCCTCTCTAGACCCCTCCGCATTCATTTTTACTCTCAGATATTTGAACCGAGCAACACTATCTAGAGGTTCACCTCTGACCATAATCTGGTTTTAAATATCCGCTGGGTTATTGAACTTGATCTTATTCTTCCCTATATATATATATATATATATTTATATATATATATATATATATATATATATATATATATATATATGAAAGGGAAATATATTTAATATAGACAAGTTGATCCAAGAAAATGGTCATATGTGCTTGAGACTGCCTCCTTACCATTCACACTTAAACCCAATTGAACTCGTTTGTGAAAAAGTTAAAGGGGGAAGGGGGGGGGGGGCTGCCACCTAGAATCTGGTCTAAATGCGTTTTGCTCGATAAATTGAATTTTGTTAAGGCTGTTGGGTAAGTATAGTCAATCTTTTATCAAATTCAACTATAATTTATTGTTTAACATTAGTAATTTTTAAGATATAGACTGTCAAACGGGCCTGGGATCAGTCCCCTAAATAATGAGAAAAAAAATCAAAATGGCTGCCAGTTACTAGTTTCAAATTATTACTCCCTAGACTCTAGTTATCACAACAAACAATGAGAGGTTTTCAAGCTCCCTTAAAACATATAATGTAATTAGTACTCCCAACATAATACATTTGACAGAATATGTTAGTCACAATTTTAGCTTATACAAAAAGTTTTTGTTTATTTAAAACCAGTTTTTTGAGAATTTTGAGACATAAAATCATGTGATGTGAAGAAGGATGTTGACCAGTTGACATTCATCGCAGAATGCAGGCAGTGTATGGGGACAAAAGTGTCGAAGACAACAGTGAAGTGGTGGACAACGATGTTCAAAAAAGGACGTGAGTTAACGAAATATCTTCCGAGACCAGGTCCAGCGCATATTGTTGCGCCAGAAGAGGGAAGACTGACCCGGTACTCAAAAATGCTTGCTGAAGTTGGTTTTGTCGGACTGAAAGGTGCAAATATCACAGCGAGGCTGCACATTCTGTTCACTGGGCTATATTCTGCTACTTGCAAAGCCCTTTTCAGGGCTTAGTAGCAAGTATTTGAGAACGATCGACAAAGATTAAGAAATATCCTTTTACAGGTTAAAAAATAACAGAAGTGCATTTCGTTGTGAAGTCCACAAGACTTTTCAATCAGTTGCTGGAATGTGAAGATGTGGTTTTGAATGATTTGGTTTGTTCTGAAACAACATTTGGCCCTGTTGCTATGTGGTTCAGCCAGCCAATACGATTATGATTAGAGTTTGCATCTTTTTACAACGGTCAGTTGGTTTTAAATTATCCTACGAGGCGTGTTCAAATGAAACTGTACCTAATTGCACCAAGTAAACATACGTGTGAGGCACATACCAACCGTCAAGTTTGCAAAATTTAATTATCCTCCGACTCATAGTGTGCCTCAGCAGACCGTTGAAAACATGGCGGGTGTCGATACGGAATCCGCCAAGAGTTGAGCGGTGACTCGGTTTCTAACAGCTGAAGGATGTCGACCAGTTGATATTCATCACAGAATACAGGCAGTGTGTCGAAGACAACAGTGTAGAAGTGGACAATGATGTTTAAAGAAGGACGCGGGTTAACGAAAGATCTTCCGAGACCAGGTCAGGCGCATATTGTTGCGTCAGAAGATGCCATCACCAAAATTGATGCAGCAATTCGGGTGGACGGTCGCCGGAGCTTACATTCGCCACACTTTTGTCACCATACACTGCCTGCATTCTGCGATGAATGTCAACTGGTCGACATCCTTCAGCTGCTAGGAACCGAATCACCGCTCGCTGATCAACTCTGGACGGATTTCGTATCACACCTACCATGTTTTCAACGGTCTGCTGAGGAAACTATGAGTCGAAGGATAATGAAATTTTACAAACTTAACGGTTGGTATCTGATGTTTACATCAGAAGTCACGTCATTATGTTTATATTCACTTGGTGCAGTTAGGTCCGGTTTCATTTAAACACATCTCATATCTACTGTTACATAAAAGAGTATCACTTTGCACTCTCCAGCAGTGTGTATTTATAACTTGTACAACAGATGATATCTCTGTCCTTTGTGACCTGTTTCCGAGCCATTCATTTGTTGAGCAGATGGTATATGTGTCTGTTGTAGCGTATCTCAGGAAATGCATCGTCACATTCTTTGTTTGCTGAATAGATTGCTATTGTTGTGGCTGTTGGTGTTTTTGTTGTTTTTGTTGTTGCTGCTGCTGCTGCTTTTTCTCAGTGTTTTTGTTTGTTGGTCTTCCTGCTGGTGCTGCTTTTTCTCAGTGTTTTTGTTTGTTGGTGTTGCTGCTGCTGCTTTTTCTCAGTGTTTTTGTTTGTTGGTGCTGCTGCTGCTGCTTTTTCTCAGTGTTTTTGTTTGTTGGTGCTGCTGCTGCTGCTTTTTCTCAGTGTTTTTGTTTGTTGGTCTTCCTGCTTGTGCTGCTTTTTCTCAGTGTTTTTGTTTGTTGGTCTTCCTGCTGGTGCTGCTTTTTCTCGGTGTTTTTGTTTGTTGGTCTTCCTGCTGGTGCTGCTTTTTCTCTGTGTTTTTGTTTGTTGGTCTTCCTGCTGGTGCTGCTTTTTCTCTGTGTTTTTGTTTGTTGGTCTTCCTGCTGGTGCTGCTTTTTCTCAGTGTTTTTTTTTTGTTGGTTTTCCTGCTGGTGCTGCTTTTTCTCGGTGTTTTTGTTTGTTGGTCTTCCTGCTGGTGCTGCTTTTTCTCTGTGTTTTTGTTTGTTGGTCTTCCTGCTGGTGCTGCTTTTTCTCAGTGTTTTTTTTTGTTGGTCTTCCTGCTGGTGCTGCTTTTTCTCGGTGTTTTTGTTTGTTGGTCTTCCTGCTGGTGCTGCTATTTCTCAGTGTCTTTGTTTGTTGGTCTTCCTGCTTGTGCTGCTTTTTCTCTGTGTTTTTGTTTGTTGGTCTTCCTGCTGGTGCTGCTTATTCTCAGTGTTTTTGTTTGTTGGTCTTCCTGCTGGTGCTGCTTTTTCTCGGTGTTTTTGTTTGTTGGTCTTCCTGCTTGGGCTGCTTTTTCTCAGTGTTTTTGTTATTTGGTCTTCCTGCTTGTGCTGCTTTTTCTCAGTGTTTTTGTTTGTTGGTCTTCCTGCTGGTGCTGCTTTTTCTCGGTGTTTTTGTTTGTTGGTCTTCCTGCTGGTGCTGCTTTTTCTCGGTGTTTTTGTTTGTTGGTGCTGCTGTTGCTGCTTTTTCTCGGTGTTTTTGTTTGTTGGTGCTGCTGCTGCTGCTTTTTCTCAGTGTTTTTGTTTGTTGGTGCTGCTGCTGCTGCTTTTTCTCAGTGTTTTTGTTTGTTGGTGCTGCTGCTGCTGCTTTTTCTCAGTGTTTTTGTTTGTTGGTGCTGCTGCTGCTGCTTTTTCTCAGTGTTTTTGTTTGTTGGTGCTGCTGCTGCTGCTTTTTCTCAGTGTTTTTGTTTGTTGGTGCTGCTGCTGCTTCTCAGTGTTTTTGTTTGTTGGTCTTCCTGCTGCTGCTGCTTTTTCTCAGTGTTTTTGTTTGTTGGTCTTCCTGCTGCTGCTGCTTTTTCTCAGTGTTTTTGTTTGTTGGTCTTCCTGCTGGTGCTGCTTTTTCTCAGTGTTTTTGTTTGTTGGTCTTCCTGCTGCTGCTGCTTTTTCTCAGTGTTTTTGTTTGTTGGTGTTGCTTTTTGCCCTAGTGTTGCTGTTGTTGTTGCTGTTAGTGCTGCTGTTGTTATTGTTCGTGTCTTCTTGTTCTTCTTGGTGTTGTTCTTTCTGTTATTGCTCTTTCTTGTCGATCATGTTGTTCTTGTTCGGGCTGTTTTCGTTGCTAATGTCGTTCCGTTCTTGTTCTTCTTGTTCTTGTTATTGTCGATCTTGTTGTTGTTGTTCTTGTCCTTGTCATTCTTGTCCTTGTTGTTCGTGTTCTTCTTTGTTATTGTTATTGTAATTCCTCTTCTTCTTCTTGTTCTCCTCCTTGTTGTTCTTCTCCTTGTTATTCTTGTTATTGTCGTTCTTCTTGTTATTGTTGTTCTTATTCTTCTTATTTTTGTTTTTGTTGTTATTGTCGTTCTTGTTCTTCTTGTTATTGTCGTTCTTCTTGTTCTTCTCCTTGTTATTCTTGTTTTTGTCGTTCTTGTTCTTCTTGTTATTGTTATTGTCGTTCTTGTTGTTTTTTATTGTTCTAGATGTGCTTGTCATTCGTAATCTTGTTCTTGTTGTTTTTGTTGCTCATGTACTTTGTGTGCTTGCACTTGTCATTTGTCTTGATATTTGTATCCTTTTCTTCTTGTTCTTCTCGTTCTTGTTCTTGCTATTCCTATTGTTCTTCTTTTTAATTGTTCTTGTTATTCTTTTTCGTTGTGTACTAGTTCTTGTTGTTCTGGCTTATGTTGTTCACCTTGTTATTATTGTTGTTTTTTTGTGTCTTTGTTCTTGTTGTTCTTTTTATTATTGTTTTTGTTTCTTATTGTTCCTTTTCTTATTGTTCTCTTTGTTCTTGTTCTTATTGTTCTTGTTCTTATTGTTCTTATTGTTCTTGTATTTGTTGTTCTTATTGTTCTTTTTGTTATTGTTCTTGTTCTTATTGTTCTTGTTCTTATTGTTCTTGTTCTTATTGTTCTTGTTCTTATTGTTCTTGTTCTTATTGTTCTTGTTCTTATTGTTCTTGTATTTGTTGTTCTTATTGTTCTTGTTCTTATTATTCTTAATGTTCCTGACCCTGGCTAACATTGTCTGATCAGTGTGTTCTGCCTGACCAGACGTTAGCCTCATCGGCCCGGTTATATTGTAAGAAACTTGAAACTTTTCCCTCACATATGTGTTGCAACGTTGAAACTTCCCAGTAGCGTCACAACTATAAAGATCCCCCTCTCGACCCCCCACCTCTTTGGCCAGGCTGCTATTACAGATTCTGTTTTCAAGATGGATGTCTTTGATCAGTATATTTTTCCAGAGCCTGAAGTTATCTCGACTGCCGCGTTCATTGTCCACATCATGTTTGTCAATGCTGTACATTCCCTTCTGATATTATTCCTGTAACACTCATGGATAATTCAAATCTTCCAGTGAATGAACTAATGGCGTCTCAGTCTGTTGAGACCAGGTTGAACGTCAGCTTACACTCACAACTAAACCAATATCAAGTTTTGAAAGATGGGTGACAATTCACCCTTTTTTTTCGCTGTCTAGATTCTGTTCCATTTGACAGAATCCATTATTTCCAGCTCTGTCTGTCTGGAGACACATTCGCAGGAAGTAGTGCCTCTTTGTCACAGACTCACTAGACACCTGACCAAATCGATCGTCCCGCGCAAACAGTATTGATGCGGTCTTTCCTGGCCTATGCCAGACATTACTCTCTGCCTGTTCAATTACTTCGCCGAGATGTTTTCTACAGTGTTGTAATTTTAGACTTGAAACAGCGGCCCTCTGACTTCTACAGCCATTTGAGTCCTGTTTTTTTCTACTTATTTTTCGATCGAAATCTCCCGCTACCAAGTCATGAAAGGACTTTGCGAGTACGGGGATGTTTGTCTGGAGAACAGAATGCGCTGTATCGTAATGTCGATCCGACACATCCGACTTCAGCAGGAATTTTTGGGTACTGGTTACTCTTCCCTCTTGCATCCCTTCTCCTTAGTCTGGTCTGTACCATGTCACTCCCTCAAAACATGTCATCTATAAACTATATTACATGTTTCCGGAGTGTTTGAGCAGATCATGGTGTGGTCTGTGTCTTGTGTTGCTCCACAGTCGTATGCCTCAACATCCCTGTATCCCTTCTTCCCTTAAGTTGTTTCTACATAATGATACACCAGTTTGCAGTCTATTTACGGTCTTCCATGTTGAATAACTAACTTCTTTATACTGGTCCAGAAGACTCTAGAGAGTCTATGAAGATGCGGGTTAGCTCAGTTCATAACCAGAAATTCGCTATTTTCGGTGGGAATGAGGTCGCGGTGCGAATCTCGTCCGGGGACTAACTCAATCCGGGTCGTGATTTTAATCGGGGACTGCTTCTCCAGTCAACCCAGTTGTAAATGGGTACCTGACGCATAAGAGAAGGAAAACAACATCAAACCACTCTACCTCTCACAGGCTGCGGCTTAATACAATGGATTCTTTACAAAACGCAATTTCCAACCAGCGGTTAATTCTGCTGAATTTTAACCTTACTTTACTTAGAGATTCTGTATACAACCAGTTTCTTGGAGGTTGGTTTTTACAGATGTGTGAGTCTATCTTAACAGACTCAAACACTAAAGCTAAGTAGACCCGCAGCCAGTTAGGCGCCATCTATAACTGCTCTGTACAAACCACGTGGGGAAAGGTACAAATAAATTGTGTAGGTTTTCAACCTGAATTTTGTCCGGACAGAGGCCGTTAAACCTACTCTTTTCGATTTCCAACTGCGAAGGAATTTTTAACGTGCTCAGCACTGAACACGGGAGTCCGATCTCACTACCTAGAGAGCAAGGGAATTTTTACCAAAAGATCTCCGTGAAAAAAATCCCGGTCTCCACCGCGATTCGAAACCGCGAGCTTCGGTTCTCAAGGCGGACAACTTACCTCGAGACCACTGAGTACCACTGTCGTAGTTTACAGCTTGACTGCGATATTTTCACCTTTTGGTCCGACACATTCGATTTCAGCAGCCATGTTTTAATACCGGGTTAGCCATCCCTCTTCGATCCCTTCTCCTTAGCCAGTCTGCTCTGCTACAGCATATAATCCAGGATCATAGCGTGGAGGTGTAGACAGGCCTTGGCTGCTCCGGTTCACAATAGGGCAAGTTCTAAAGATTTCTTCATAACCTGACGCTGAAAGGCAAAACAGAATAAGCAATAAGAAGAAGAATACGGTTCCAGCTCCTGTTCTTGCCACTTTATCTGTAGTCATCTTTTCGAAGCTCTGTTTCTCGGGAGGAAAGCAAATAATTGAGATTTGCTGAGGCTTATTATGGGGTGATTTTGTGGTTGGTGCGGCAAGGGTTTCAAGGGTTCTTGTCCATTTGTGTTCAACCTCTTCACAATCATTTCCTTGGGCACCGATTGCTGTACCGTTGGCTCTAATTATATCTATCGCCTCTTAGTCTATCGAATGGTCGTTGATATATATGTTATACAACTTATGTACCAAGACGCTTCCCGGCGCTAGGCAAATATTTTTTTTGGTTTCGTCATTTCCCTTCTTGCCTGTATAGCATCCCTACCCCACCCCCCCCCCCCACCCCCCACCCTCACCCCATCCAACTCTGGGCCCCGCCCCTTCTCGTAGTGTGACATAGAACCGCCTATTCTGCAAATAACATTTGAAGAGACGCCAATAATTTGTCATAAAAATTCGCTGTGTCAACAGATTCTTGGATGCCGTATTTACATCGATAAAAATGATTCATGTGGTCTGTTTACGATCAAACGCGTCGGTGAGTAGTTGTAACAGACAGATTTCGAGTCTGGCTGCAACATGATAGACAACTTTTATTATCTGCTATTTATAAGCTTCTCAGTTTTGTCTGGTTTCTGCACTCATAACGGCGAAAAACAGACAGACAGTCCATCATATTCCAGGGCACTCTCTGTGTTAGAAACGCCAGGAATTCACCCATGTCCCCAAGCTGGCAGACACGCCACTGGATTAATCAGTATTGGCGCTTATCCCTGGAGATTGCCTTTGATCATGTCATCAGTCTTTTGCCGAGCGATGTCTGTGGATTAGAATACCCGTGGATGACACAGAGAAGTGGGCTCAGTGTCCGGATATTTAAGATTGGGATTAGAGCCGAAAATCCGTTCCTGTATCCAGGGATTAAATAAGATCCCTTGTTTGCTAGATCGCTGTTCAGCTATTCGTGTCTAGATTTTTGACAGTCTATTTAAATGAGAATTATATATTTTCTTGTTTAGTTGGTCTTGTTGTATGGTGGCGAAACATGGAAAACAACAATAACAACTAAGAGGATACGTACTTTCCTTTTTAATTCATTTGTGTTGGAGGGGGAGACTAACGTGTGTTTAGACATAATGTACTGATCAGACTATGTTAGTCAGGGTTAGGTGAAACATACTGATCAGACTATGTTAGTCAGAGTCAGGTGAAACGTACTGATCAGAGTATGTTAGTCAGGGTTATGGAAAACATACTGATCAGACTATGTTAGTCAGAGTCAGGTGAAACGTACTGATCAGATTATATTAGTCAGTCATCTGAAACATGCTGATCAGACTATGTTAGGGGATCAAGACGCTGAGCAGCGCATGAGCTGGAGTGGTCAGCGACCCATACCTGACTGCTACGGTCAGGGCCAGTGAACCAGAGCTGCCAAGATCCTTCTACACCTCCACGCGGTGATCCTGGATAGCAGGCTGCAGTAGGGCAGACTGGCTAAGGAGAAGGGATCGAAGAGGGAATGCTAACCCGGTACTCAAAAAATGCTTGCTGAAGTCGAATGTGTTGGACCGAAAGGTGCAAATACCGCAGTCAAGCTGTAAACTACGACACAACGCATTCCGTTCTCTGGACTACATTCTGCTACTTAAGCCATTTCAGGGTTTGGTAGCAGGAGATTGAGAACGACCGAAGCCAAGTCTATGCTAGTCAGGGACAGGGAAAATATACTGATCAGACTATGTTAGTCAGGCTGATGTGTATGTTTCAGCTACCCCTATGTTTGTCGGGGTCAGGGGAAAAATATTGAACAAACAATGTTAGTCAGGAGCAGGTGAAACATACTGATCAATACGTCATTTCCTATTAATTCTCGGGACACATGCTATTCCATGGCACTCTGGCTAACAAGGTGGGGTTCGTCTCTGTGATCCCTAAAGAGGTAATCTTATTGAGAAGCTTCGCATTCCAGGCATGCTAAACTGCCCGACATACAAGGATCAGAGAAAGCAGATGTGGCCATCACCAGTGGCAACATTAGACAAGCTCTATGGCAGTGTCGATAGCCTCAGGATGACCGCTGCTTTTTTCGAAAAAATACAGGTTCACGTCTGACAGCGTACGAAGAGGAAGAAGAAGCAGAAGAAGAAGCATTACAGGCAGTCCAACTTACCAGTACACATTGGGATATTAGGGAAGTCACTGTAACCTGCCACAAAAAAGTTCGACAAATCCCATTTCAGCTGGGTTTTTTTTTAAAGACTCGGATTGCCTTTCTACTGAGATCGTAATCCCTTGACATGATTACACTAGTGCAGCCTGTTTTCAGGGCCGTCACTTGAAAGTGGAACAGGGGTTTGGTCAGTTGTGGTTCGCTGACCCTGACACAAGCAGCTGGTTATGAGACGATGACCACTGTCAGCTCATGCACTGCTGCAAGTTAGCCCCAAACGGTTAAATAAAACAAACACAAAGATGGGTGTGACAGGCGTAAATGGATAAAAGTTTAGGTGGAGAATGCTAATGAAATAACAGAGGAAAATACGAGATGACGTGCATTCGTACCAGAGAGGTACTAGCAGATGAAATAATTAAGTGAAGGTTTGTCCCATAGTCTGTCGGGGAATGAAGTTGTTAGAGACTTCAGTAAAGGTTTGTCCCAAAGTAGTTACACTACTGTCGGGGAATGAAGTTGTTAGAGACTTCAGTAAAGGTTTGTCCCAAAGTAGTTACACTACTGTCGGGGAATGAAGTTGTTAGAGACTTCAGTAAAGGTTTGTCCCAAAGTAGTTACACTACTGTCGGGGTATGAAGTTGTTAGAGACTTCAGTAAAGGTTTGTCCCAAAGTAGTTACACTACTGTCGGGGTATGAAGTTGTTAGAGACTTCAGTAAAGGTTTGTCCCAAAGTAGTTACACTACTGTCGGGGTATGAAGTTGTTAGAGACTTCACTATACTAAACCACAACTTGTTTGAAGTATGGAGTCCAATTCCTTTCCTCACTGCCTGTTACTTCTCTAGTCGTATGTCAGGTATTCATTTACAGCTTGGTTGACTGGAACATACCGATAGCGGGATTCGTTACCCGTGCCTTTGCCATAAAAAGCAACTGCACCCTCACTGTGTTGATAGTACACCCTAAAGCTTATGGAATCTTGAATATTTCACCAACATCCTAAATGATGGTTTTGCACGGGACTTGCAACCTTGTTATGTGAAATGGATCGGCTTTGTGGCTTGGCTTCGTTCGTTCTCAATCTCCCGCTACTAAACCATAAGAGGGCTTAAGTAGCAGAATGTAGTCCATAGAACGGAATGCGTTGTGACGTAGTTTACAGTTTCACTGCGATATTTGCACCTTTCGGTCCAATACATCCGTCTTCATCAAGCATTTTTTTTAGTACCGGGTTAGCAATCCCTCTTCGATCCCTTCTCCTTAACCAGTCTGCCCTGCTGCAGCCTGTTATCCAGGATCACCGCGTGGAGGTGTAGAAGGGTCTTTGCAGCTTTGGTTCGCTGGCCATGACGCTAGCAGTCAGCTTGGGTCCCTGACAACTGCAGTTCATGCGCTGCTCAGCATCTTCATTCCACTGTTAGGTGAAATGAATCGGTAAAGAAACAAATGCTAATGGTCCGTACGTTTGGATGTTGACACACATTTTGTGCCAGGATGCGGGCTGCTATGGGCGCCCTGTGGTTCGTGTGGACCGCAATGGAAAACGCCACATTTATTTTCCAATTCGGTTTTCATTATTATAATCATGTCTCCACATTTTGTTATTTAAAAATGTGTTCGCTAATGACCAGCAGGAGGAGGGAGGTGGTGGTGGTGGTGTGGGGGGGGGGGGGGGGGAGTAGATGGAAGATGAGAGAAAGAAACAAAAAAGAAAAAAAGAAGAGGTGAATGAAAGTGATGATGAGACGGAGAAAAATAAAGAGTAAGATCTGGCAAATAATGAGGGGAATTATGATGGGAAGAAGGTGGTGAAGGAGAACGGGAAGTATGATTGAGGAGAAGTACGAGGGAAAGTGTGACTGGGAAGTATGATGGGAGGTATGAGGGGTGGTATGATGGGAGGTATGAGGGGTGGTATGATGGGAGGTATGAGGGGTGGTATGAGGGGTGGTATGATGGGAGGTATGAGGGGTGGTATGATGGGAGGTATGAGGGGTGGTATGAGGGGAGGTATGAGGGGTGGTATGAGGGGTGGTATGATGGGAGGTATGAGGGGTGGTATGATGGGAGGTATGAGGGGTGGTATGAGGGGTGGTATGATGGGAGGTATGAGGGGTGGTATGATGGGAGGTATGAGGGGTGGTATGATGGGAGGTATGAGGGGTGGTATGAGGGGTGGTATGATGGGTGGTATGAGGGGTGGTATGATGGGAGGTATGAGGGGTGGTATGATGGGAGGTATTAGGGGTGGTATGATGGGAGGTATGAGGGGTGGTATGATGGGAGGTATGAGGGGTGGTATGATGGGAGGTATAAGGGGTGGTATGATGGGAGGTATGATGGGAGGTATGAGGGGTGGTATGATGGGAGGTATGAGGGGTGGTATGATGGGAGGTATAAGTGGTGGTATGATGGGAGGTATGATGGGAGGTATGAGGGGTGGTATGATGGGAGGTATGATGGGTGGTATGAGGGGTGGTATGATGGGAGGTATGAGGGGTGGTATGAGGGGAGGTATGAGGGGTGGTATGATGGGAGGTATGAGGGGTGGTATGAGGGGAGGTATGAGGGGTGGTATGATAAGTTTTATGAGGATCTTGAGGCGCTCATCGCTGCAGTCCCCAAATCTGACAAACTGGTCATCCTCGGTGATTTTAACGCTAGGGTTGGCACAGACCATACAGCCTGGGAGGGGGCCATTGGCAGACATGGTATCGGAAAATGCAATAGTAACGGACTGCTCCTTCTGAGGACATGTGCCGCAAATGAACTACTCATTACAAACACAGCTTTCCGACTTCCTGTCCGAAATAGAACCACATGGATGCACCCAAGGTCCCGCCACTGGCACCTCATTGACTACATTATCATCAGACGTAGGGATCGAGCGGATGCTATGGTAACGAAGAGCATGTGTGGTGCAGAATGTTGGACCGACCATCGACTTGTCATTGCCAAGCTAAACTTCAAGATCCAGCCCAAAATGCGCCCCCAGGGAAAGAAACCACCGAGGAGGCTAAATGTCTCTCAGCTGAAATACGAACCCACGAGAGGAGGCTTCCAGGAAGAGCTTGAGGGTAGACTGTCTGAGCTTCGTTTTGAAAAGAAAGACATCGAAGAGAACTGGGCATCACTGAGAAGCACACTCTACGATACAGCTGTTAAACACATTGGCCCACTCACGCGCAAGCATAAGGACTGGTTTGATGAGAACGATCTGGAAATACAGGGCCTTCTCGATGAAAAACATGAAGCGCGCAGGGAATACCGAGGGACACACCATCTCCGGCAGCAAAAGCTGCCTTCAATACTGCTCGCAAAGCTGTCCAGACCAGGCTTAGAGAGATGCAAGACTCCTGGCTCAGCAAAAGAGCTGACGAAATTGAGATGTTCGCCGAGCGTCATGACACCAAACGGTTTTACGAGGCACTGAAAGCTCTCTACGGCTCGCAGACCTCTAGTAATACTCCAGTTCGCAGTGCGGATGGGGTACTGCTAACAGATAAGGTTCAGATTCTAGACAGATGGGCAGACCACTTCTGCAAAATACTAAACCACCCATCGTCCATAAATGAAGAGGTCCTCCGGCGAATGCCGCAGGTGGAACTGAACCTGGCGTTTCATGAAGTCATTACTGAGGAGGAAGTCGACAGGGCAATCAGTTCAATATCTATAGGAAAAGCTCCAGGAGCTGGTGCAATATCAGCAGAGGTATATAAGACAGCTGGCCCATCCCTCACCAGAAGGATCACTGAACTCTTCTGTCACATGTGGGCTGAAGATAAAATTGCGAAGGAGCTAAAGGACGCCTCAATCGTTCACCTGTACAAAAGAAAAGGCAACCGTCAGGAATGCGACAATCATCGAGGAATATCGCTACTCTCCGTAGCAGGCAAGATCCTAGCGCGCTTACTGCTAAACAGGCTCAATAAACACCTTGAACAAAGCCACCACCTCCCAGAAAGCCAATGTGGATTCAGAGCCGGAAGAGGAACAGCGGACATGATTTTTGCCGCTCGCCAAGTACAAGAGAAGTGTCGAGAACAAAATCAGGCCTTGTACACCACATTTATTGATTTGACAAAGGCATTTGATACAGTAAACAGAGGAGGGCTGTGGATCATAACGTCTAAGTTTGGCTGCCCCAACAAGTTCATAACAATGGTGAAACAGCTACACGATAGGCATGTGTGCTCGTGTACTGGACAGCGGTGCAATCTCTAAAACGTTTCTAGTATCAAACGGAATAAAACAAGGATGTTTACTCGCCCCGACTTTGTTCAGCATGATGTTCGCGGCCACGATGACAGACGCCTTCAGATCACTGGAGCTTGGAATACCCATAGAGTACCGCACATGTGGCAAGTTACTCAATCCCAGAAGAATGAAGGCCAAAACCAAAGTGGCTGGTGACATAATCAGGGAACTTGTATTTGCTGACGACTGCGCTCTGATGAGCAACTCAGAACTGAACATGCTGGTTGGAATGGACCAGTTCTCTGCCGCATGCGCAAATTTGGCCTGACCATGAATGCGCAAAAAACAGAGGTCATGTACCAACCAGCACCAGGCATGCCGTACACAAAACCAGAGACTACAGTCAGCGAGCAGACGTTGAATGCCGTAGACAAATTCACATATCTGGGCAGCACGCTGTCGAGATCTGTCAGCCTAGACGATGAGGTGGAAAGCAGAATAGCAAAGGCCAGCATAGCGTTTGGTAGAATGCGCTCGATGGTCTGGGCACGTCGTGGCATCAGCGTCAAGACCAAACTCAAAGTCTACCGTGCAACCATCATTCCAACCCTACTATACGCTTGCGAAAGCTGGACTGCATACTCTGGACATGCAAGGAGGTTAAACCACTTCCACACAGGTTGCCTGAGGCGAATATTCCACATCCGATGGCAAGATCGTGTCACTGACATCGAGGTTCTCTCGAGGGCTAACATGCCCAGCATCCATGCACTGCTAGAAAAAGCACGACTAGGATGGGCCAGACACCTCGTCCGTATGTCAGACGAGCGGCTCCCAAAGAAGCTTCTCTACGGCGAGCTGAGAGGGGGATGGCGCGAGAGAGGGCGCCCAAAGAAACGTTTTAAAGACGGTCTGAAGGACTCACTAAAAAGTTGCCAGATAGACATCGACACCTGGGAATATCTTGCACAAAACAGATCTGACTGGAGAAGCGCAGTCAAATCGGGTGTAGCTGTCGGTGAAGATGACCGTGTTTTGAAATCCCAGAGCAGACGCGAGAACCGGAAATACCGAACAGCGGGAACACCATCCCCTTCTACAATTCTCGTGTGCCCGATATGTAGCAGATGTTTTCGTGCCCGCATTGGCCTGTTCAGCCACATGCGCACCCACACCCAACAGGGAAATCTGTGACAAGGATGATGTCGGCGGTCCTCATCGACAACGATGGACAGCTATTATTATGGGTGGTATGATGGGAAGTATGAGGTGAATTATGATGGAAAGTATGAGGGGAAGTATGATTGGGAAGTATGAGGGGAAGTATGATTATGATTGGGAAATATGAGGGGAAGTATGATTATGATTGGGAAATATGAAGGGAAGTATGATTATGATTGGGAAGTATGAGGGGAAGAATGATGGGAAATATGATGGAAAGTATGATCTGAAGTATGATTGGAAAGTAGGAACGGAAGTATGAGGAAAGTATGAGGGGAAGAGGACAATATAAAGTATGATTAGGGGAAGATGGAGAATAATGAGTGGATGATAGAAAGATGTAAAATACTCAGTAGGATGAGAGGAAGATGGAATATAGTGAGTGGGATGAGGGGAAGAATAAAAATAATAAGTAAGATAAATGGAATTAAGAGGGGAAGTATTCGGAAAAGAAGGACAATATAGAGTATGATGAGCGGGAGAGGACAATATAGAGTATGATGAGGGGGAGAGGACAATATAGAGTATGATGAGGGGAGAGGACAATATAGAGTATGATGAGGGGGAGAGGACAATATAGAGTATGATGAGGGGGAGAGGACAATATAGAGTATGATGAGGGGGAGAGGACAATATAGAGTATGATGAGGGGAGAGGACAATATAGAGTATGATGAGGGGGAGAGGACAATATAGAGTATGATGAGGTGGAGAGGACAATATAGAGTATGATGAGGGGGAGAGGACAATATAGAGTATGATGAGGGGAGAGGACAATATAGAGTATGATGAGGGGAGAGGACAATATAGAGTATGATGAGGGGGAGAGGACAATATAGAGTATGATGAGGGGGAGAGGACAATATAGAGTATGATGAGGGGAGAGGACAATATAGAGTATGATGAGGGGGAGAGGACAATATAGAGTATGATGAGGGGGAGAAGGATAATGACGAATGGGATGAGAGAATCTAAAAAGAAGAATAAGAAAATATTATGAGGGAGAAAGTGGAAAAGGAGAAGAAAAATAATGATGAAGGAATTACGATGGAAAAAAGTACAATAATCATAAAGGAATTAAAAAGGAAAGAAATAAAATAATGATGAAAGAATTAAGAAGGAAAGAAGTTAAATAATAATGACCAAATTAAGAGGGAAAGAACGTAGAAGAGGAACAGGAGAAAAGGAGCGACAGCAGAAAAAGAAATTACTATTGCGCCATTAAACTCAGCAGTCGGGACGGAAGACCCCTTGTGAGCCAGAAGGATTACGACGCTGGGCTGAGAAAGTCAAAAGGTGTCTGGATCGAAGATTCGCCAATTATTTTGAAAGAACTACAGGATTACCATTTCAGGATTCCATGAAGCCTGGTAGAGGGGAATCTAATTAAGTAAAATCCCAACGCATATGCGATAGACCGATTTTATCAGGAAGCAACCATCTTGTGAAGTTGTTAAAGGCGGAAGATTTACTGAGGTGGTCGACGTCTGGAGATGTATGGCGTGGTGTTAAATTATTTAAAATTAGATGCAAGATGTCCAAGACAGCGATGAATTTATGGTGCACAAGAAACTGAATAATATGGATGAATAATGTATTTGGATAAAATCACATAGTTGGATGAGAGGAGAGTCCCTAAATGAACTGTTGTTTGGTGCTGGCCATTAGGTCATCATTTGCCAAAATGGAGACGATCTACAACGCCACCTGACCTATCTATGTTTCGTCAGTAACGGATATGACATGACGATCAACATAGGCAAGTGAACGGGGGGACCCAGTGGTCTCGAGGTAAGGTGTTTGCCTCGGGTGCTGGGGGTAGCGGGTTCAAATTCCTGTGCAGACATCGGGATTATTTCACGTGGATCGTCCGGTAAATATTTCCCCTGATCTCTGAGTAGTGAGATCAGACACTCGTATGCAGTGGCGCGCACATTAAAATCGGCTTAGTAGTTGGAAATCTAAAAGAGTAGGCTTAACAGCCGCTGCTCGAGCAAAAAAAAACAAGTTAAAAATCTACTCAAATTATTCTAGGGATTGTCGCCACACAGAGAATATTTTGCGTAAAAAGAGGAATGTGTGGCTATAACTTCAGGTCCTGGGTTATGTGGTTAGCGGAGCGGCTTAGATGGCGCCTGACAGGCTGCGGGTCTACCTAGCTCTAATGTACACTTCCACCACCAATGTCAAAAATAGGCCATCGTATATTCCAGGGGCTAACTGATGATGGAATTGACCTGACAAGTCACCAGTGCATTTTCACCTGCCGAAAACAAATATGTCATAAACGGCTAAACGGCTTAAGTGGAATGTAGATAGATAGATAGACAGACAGACAGACAGACAGACAGACAGACAGACAGACAGACCGGCAGACCAACTGACCAACAGACCGACAGACAGACATTTCGGCAGATCGACATACAGATCGATAGACAGATAGACAGACAGACAGACATACAGATAGATAGATAGATAGATAGATAGATAGATAGATAGTCAGTCAGTCAGTCAGTCAGTCAGTCAGTCAGTCAGTCAGTCAGTCAGTCAGTCAGTCAGCCAGTCAGCCAGCCAGCCAGCCAGCCAGCCAGCCAGCAGTACAGTCCAGTCCAGTCCAGTCCAGTCAGTCAGTCAGTCAGTCAGTCAGTCAGTCAGTCAGTCAGTCTATCTATCTATCTATCGATCGATCGATCGATCGATCGATCGATCGATTGATTGATTGATCGATCCGATGTATTACAGTTGTTAATTCAACGAGGTACAGATGTGGATGTAGTGAGCGTCAAGCAGATAAAACCAAGCATAGCACAGCCGCCTGAAGGATCGCGGTCCACCTTCATCCGCACGCTCGAAATGTAGAGAAACCTACTACAATCCACCACTTAACGTCCCATTCATGGCGCACAAAAGATCAAACTCATTCATTGTGGACATTTAACAACAACAACAATATTTCCGTAGAGGTACACAAAAGGGGGAGTAAGTGTAAAGAATTTACGAAAAACAACAACAAACCGAATGAAACATAAACTCGTTCATCTTTCCATGAAAACTGAGTTTCCGATATTCCTTCTCGGTCCTTGTGCCAACAAAATCAATCCGATTTAATTAACCATTTCCTCCCGGGATTTCGATTTTGTGTCTCCTCAACTCACTCTGTGCTTGCTGATCTCAGCGGTTTTTGTGGGTAGCACTAACATACTTTCTCAGACAGCCTTGCCAATGAGCTCCCTATAATACACTATTCATGTCCGTTCATGTTGAAGTTTTCGGGGACATTCATGAACTCGGAATAGATCATCTTATTTCTCGGGTCTCAGAAAAGATGCATCTGAGTCGCATAGTGGATAAATCGTTTGCTTCTTGGAGAAAATGTATTAAGCCCTGGTTCTCAGGACGTGTCAGTCTATCAGCTGTAAACTGGTACTTGACTTGGTGTAAATTGAAGAGAAGACATTATGTTGGCGGAATAGTCTCCTTGGCTAACATTTAAATTAAAATTGCGAATGTAGATGTAAAATATATGTTTGTTGTGGAAACAGATATGCCGAGCTTGTAAGATAACATTTATCTTACGTTCTCTGTTGCAATTTCAGAAAATAACAGTATATCCGAACTGCATCAAGAATAGGCGATAATAAATGTTTGTGCAGTTGTTCAACATTGTCGCATCCACCTTCTTGTATCTCAGAAGTTAACATACACAAGAAGTTAACATACACAAGAAGTTAACATACACAAGAAGTTAACATACACAAGAAGTTAACATACACAAGAAGTTAACATACACAAGAAGTTAACATACACAAGAAGTTAACATACACAAGAAGTTAACATACACAAGAAGTTAACATACACAAGAAGTTAACATACACAAGAAGTTAACATACACAAGAAGTTAACATACACAAGAAGTTAACATACACAAGAAGTTAACATACACAAGAAGTTAACATACACAAGAAGTTAACATACACAAGAAGTTAACATACACAAGAAGTTAACATACACAAGACGTTAACATACACAAGAAGTTAACATACACAAGAAGTTAACATACACAAGAAGTTAACATACACAAGAAGTTAACATACATACAACAAAACCAGTAACACCAACAAGTTCTTTATTAATGTCTCTACACACAAAAGATAATATCTATAGACAAACAAATTAAAAGGTTACAGGCTTTTAAAGTCAACAACCGTAGTAAAACCTGGGGCGCTGAGAATGAGTGCAAAGGAACTTGTGCCAATGTTTAGTTTGGTGTGGATCTGATGAATGAGAAAAAGATCCAAATAGAGAGAGATGAAGAACGCTCATCAAGGGAATAGTATATAAGTTACTTGCCTGAGACACTCCAACTGGAAGTTTTAACTCCCTACAGCTTTTTACCATTGCTGGGGAAGTCGAGGGGTATTAAGGCCGAGAAATACAGGCCGCTTCGCCACTGCTGTCGCCACGTCGTGTGCTGGCTTTGTAGTTTATTCCACACCCAACAGAAAAACCGTACTGGAGAATAAGGTGTTTTAAAGACCTAGTATTGTGTTGCATAGTGTTCTTTTTGTATCCATTGTCACGTGATTACATTGTAATATCGGGGATATCTGCCCAATTATTTGACTTGCTTTATTACACCTGTTTTGAATTTCGGTGTCGTCTTTACACAGGTTTCACATTTTGAATATCTGGGCTCCAGAATCGACAAAAATGGTGACTGCTCGAAAGAAATCAGAAGAAGACTAGCTATGGCAATGCAGAGACTGAACAGCCTGAAGAAATTATGGCAGGGCACCAACAAAACGATAAAAGTAAAAGTCTTGAGAGCCTGTGTTTTTCCTGTGGCAGCTTATGGCTGTGAAGCATGGACGATTACCAAAACTTCTAGACAAAGAATCTTCTTCTTCTTCTGCGTACACAGTCAGACAGTAACCATTATTTTTTCGAAAAAAGCGGCGGTCATCCTGAGACTCTCGCCACTACCATAGAGCTTGTCTTGCAGTTCCACTGGCAATGGCCACATCTGCTCTCTCTGATCCTCGTGTGTCGGGCAGTTCTGCAGCAGATGTTCAGTGGTCATTTTACCAGTACCGCACGGGCATTCGTCGGTACACCCTATCTTCAATTTGTTGAATAGGTGGTACCTCAGTCTGTTGTGGCCAGTGCGAAGTCTGAAGACAACGACCTGCTCTCTTCGGTTCAACTGGTAATAGGCATCGTTTTTGGTGTAACCAGTATGTTCGGTTTCCCATTTGGTCATGTATCTGGCTTTGATAAGCCGTTTTGACTCTTCGTACGTCATATTGGTATCTGTTTGTGGTAGCCTTGCACCTTCTTTTGCCAGTCTGTCTGCCTCCTCGTTGCCTTGGATGTTGCAGTGTGACGGAACCCACTGTACCACTACCCTTTTTGGTGCGGACTGCTGGCACAGTTTGTAGAGTGCTGCTCTTAAGTCATTAAGCTCAGTGTTTTTCTGGCTTTTTAGCGCTGTGACTACTTCGAGAGCATCTGTCAGCAGGACTATATGGCTCTCATTTTCACTGTGTGTTACCATTTCTTCCACTGCCGCCCTCAGTGCCTCTGCCTCTGCTCTGAAATTGCTTGTGTACTTACCAGTAGCGAATGACAGTGTTATTTTTCTGCCATTTGGTAGGTTCAGGAATGCTCCTGCCCCTCCGTTCTGTGTAGTGTTTGTTACAGAACCGTCGGTGTATGCATGGGTCCAGTCCATGCTTGGGTAGCTTTTCGTTATGAAGCTTAGGGTAGTGTCTCTCCTTTCTTTTTCACTCTGGCAGTTTTTGTTTGCAATACCTGGTATATTTTCTACCACCTCTGGAAATATATCCTGCCTCCAAGTAGGTTTTCGTACAGTAGTGATGCGTTTTGGTGTTGTTAGTGCGTTTATGGGATCTTCGTGCATCTTTGCTTTGGCTATTTCTGCAAAGTTTCTCCGCTTTAGTTTCCCATTTCCCAGATTGTTTAGTCTCTGGTACATTGGATGGTCCGTCAGTCTTCGGAGTTTCTCTGACTGCAGCTGGGCTCTGCAGTCTCTTCTATCGGTCATGGATTGCAGTTTTGTAATCTTTTCAAGTTCTACAATTGGCGTTGACTTCATGCCACCTGTTATAATTCTCATGGCTTGGTTTTGAAGTTTGTTAACTTTATCGAAGTTCGCCTTCGCTGCTGTTGTCCATGCCGATATGCCATACTCGAGAACTGGTCTCACTCTTCCAGTGTACAGTTTCTTTAGTATGCCTTCGTCTGCTCCCCAGCTTGTGCCAGCAAGTTTCCTCATGATCGCCATTCTTTCTCTGGCTTTCATTCGGTTTCTCTCAATCTGACTTTTCCATGTCATGCGCCGATCAAATGTGACTCCCAGATAGGTTGGGTTGTCGTTTGGCTGCAGGATTTTGCCATTCAGACTTAATTTGGTACTTTGGGGTTTTAATGAGAGCGAGAATATTGTGCACGTGGTTTTCTCCTCGTTTATTTTGACCAGCCATGAGTTCGCCCACTCTTCCAGCGATGTTAGGGCCGTCTGCATCCGATTTCTTGCTATGGTGAGATTCTTTTCAGAGGTCCACATAGCCAGATCGTCTGCAAACATTGAGCTATGGACTCTTCTTGGTATATTCTCTGTAATATCGTTTATATATACCAGGAAGAGTGTGGGTGACAATACTCCCCCTTGGGGTACTCCCTGCTCGAGTGTCACCTTTTTGCTCCTCTGCCCTTGTACTTGGACTCTGGCCGTTCTTTGTTTGAGGTAGTGGTTGATCCACTTGTACATCTTCCCACAGACATCACTTCTTCTTAGCTTGACTCTAAGTCCATCCTTCCAGACTTTATCAAATGCCTTTTCCAGATCCACCCAAACAGCTACTGTGTGTTTCTGTGCCTGGTAGGCATCTTCTATCTCCTGGGCTATGAGGATGACCTGGTCCTCAGTGGATCTGTGCTGTCTAAAGCCGGCTTGCTGTGGAATTAGTATCCGTTTTTCTTCCAGATGCCACATCAGTCTGGTGTTTATCATCCGTTCCATCAGCTTGCCGACACAGCTCAGTAGGCTTATGGGCCTGTATCTATTTGGATCTGTTTTGTCCTTTACTGTTTTTGGTACTGGTACCAGTATTGCATCTTTCCATGCCTGGGGTACAATACCCCTTTTCCAGCTTTGGTTCAGGACTGATAGTAGTTTCTTCTTCGCTGTTTGGCCCAGCCCCATCAGCATTTCGTTTGTTATCCCGTCTTTTCCGGGAGATTTCCTTTTCTTTAGTGTTCTCATGGCCTCTTCCATTTCGCGCATTGTTAGTTTGGCCATCATGTGCTCTTCAGGAGCCGTATTTATGTTTTCGTGTCCCTTTAGCTCTTCGCTAATGTCTGTATGCTTATCTGCAGGGACCTCGATGTGGTTTGCTCTGGCATAGTGATCGACAAAGGCGTTTGCGGCTTTCTTACCTGTGATCAAGTTCTCGCCCTGCTTGATAGTAATTTGTTTATTTGACGGGGTTTCGTCATTCATGGCTCTGACTAGCTTCCATAGCTTGTTCCCTTCTTTGTCCAGGTTCAGACTCTCCGTTTTATTTTTCCAGCTTTCTCTTGCTGTTTGCTTGAGAGTGTGTTTGTACTTCGCCGCGGCGGCTTTGAGGGCGATGTTTGCCTCCCTGGATTTTTCTCGTTCTGCCATGTTCCTAGCATTTGTTACTGCATCTTCCACTTTCTGTAACTCATCATTCCAGTAGGGCTTATAGTTTTTCCTAGCTCCTCTTGGGATGGTTTCAGTGGCGGCTTGCATTATTGCCTTGCTTAGGCTCTCTACCATGGGCTTCATTTTGGTGTTTCGTGTGTTGATGGTTTCACACAGCCCATCTGTCAGGATTGCAAATCTGTCCCAGTCGGCTCGTTTGTAATTCCAACGTGGGAGCGGTTTTGTTTCCTGTGGGCCTACTTCCATGTCAATGGTTAGCCTGATCGGCCTGTGGTCGCTACCTGCCAGTTGGTTTAGCACCTGGCGGTCTATTTTATAGTGTATGTCCTGTGTGGAGAAGGCCAAATCTGGAGTCGAGGTGGTATGCCATGTTCTTGAATAGAAGCTAGGGCTATCCTCCGGCCTATTGATTAGGGAGAGATTTTCATCTATCTCCCAATCTTCCACTTCGTCACCTCCGCTGTCTGTGTCAGAGTATCCCCATCTCTCCGAGTGGCTGTTGAAATCTCCAACTACTATGCAGTTGGAGTCTCTGACCTCCATACTCGAGAGCGATAGGTCTCTGTTTGGTGGTCCGTACAGATTGAAAATGCGGAGCTTCGTCTCTTGAGCCATTATGTCAACTCCTACAATTTCTGCTTGTCCGGTGTGATTGACAGGTACCGCGCTACTCGGTATGCTGTTTCTGGTCAGTATCAGGACCCCTCCTTTGTGGCCTTCTCTATCTAGACGGAAGGTTTGGTATCCTCTGATTGAGAAGACAAAGAATCGAATCCTTCGAGTCAAAATGTTACAGAAAGATCCTCAGAATACCCTGGACAGAGAAAAGAACAAATGTAGACATTCGGCAAGAGTTGAGCATAGAGGAGAACTGGTTTATCAATTCCATCTTGGCTAGAAAATGCAAATACTTTGGTCACATCAAGAGACACAACGGTCTTGAGAGGACGGTGATGGAAGGTATGGTGCCAGGCAAAAGAGGAAGGGGTAGACCAAGAAGAGGATGGCACCAAGATATCCAGGAGTGCCTGAGTATGACTGTGGCGGAAGCTGGAGTTTTGGCAAGGGAACGAGTTTCTTTCAGACAGACTGTGATGGGAGCGACGTTCTACAAAGGACATGCTACATGAGAGAGAGTCGTCTTTACCGTCTGCTGAGATTATATTGCCCAGGTTAGTGTTTCTAATGTAAAATCCGCCCTACTCGAAGGACGATAAATCCGTTATCTAAACTGGTGTCTCATCGAATATCTCATCGAATTCAATCGCTTGTGAAGTGTTGTCGGTGTAGAATATTGGGTTTGAATGTTTTGTTAAGAATCGACATCATTGCACTTTGGACAGACATATAGGTGCTCAGTCACTCTCGGTGAATGGTGATAAGTCTGTATATACTAATGTTTTCTGTAGTTCGCTGGTTGCACAAACTGCTACTCCTTCTCCTTCAGCGTCCTTCTTTGCTGGACCCGCGTATGGCTTGGCTTCGTTCGTTCTCAATCTCCCGCTACCAAACCCTGACGAAGGCCTAAGTAGCAGAATGTAGTCAAGAAAACGGAATGCTATGTGGTTGTAGTTACAGCTTGACTGCGATATTTGCACCTTTCGGTCCAACATATCCGAATTCAGCAATAATTTTTTAAGTACCGGGTTAGCATTCCCTCTTCGATCCCTTCTCCTTGGCCAGTCTGCTCTGTTGTAGCCTGTTATCCATGATCACTACGTGGAGGTGTAGAAGGGTCTTGGCAGCTCTGGTTCGCTGGCCCTGACGCTAGTAGTCAGCTATGGGTCGCTGACCACTGCAGCGCTTGCGCTGCCGGACCCGCGTTTGATTTCAAAATCCGGAATTCTTGGCATTGCTGGTTCATCGACTGCAGCGTCTTATTCCAATAGTTGGTCGTTGAAAATCTTCAAAAATCCATCTCAATTTACTGCTGGTGCTTCTTAATGACGGATGTCGACTCTTTCATTCCCACGAACCTAAGCATGGCCAGGACAGTAGATCCACACAAGCTCTCGGAGGAACGACGCGACAATCTTCTCATGCTACAGGCAGAGTTCTGCAGCTTCCAAATGGGTCGGTGTGATCGAGCGGTAAGGCACTCGCCTCTCAAAGCGATGAACGGAAACGTTGGACGATCAAATCCCAAAAATTTTAAGCGACCACTGGTCTCAAGAGAGGTGAAACAAGAGTATCGTTGTTCATCCATCGTAGTTAACGAGGAGTCCTTTGTCAGCATTCACCGTTCGCATGAGTTTGAAGATGGCTAAATAAGCCAATCTCGGGTCTGAAGATGATGACGTGCCGTTCTCTAGTCAAGTAGCTGTTTTCTTTCCGGAAGTCGGGGTGTTGATCAGCCCATTTTACCCTTAAGTTGGCTGCCTTAATTATGGTTTTGGACTCATTATATGTAATGCTCAGGTCTGTTTGTGGGGATACTCCCCTACACTTTGCTAGCTTGTCTGCAGCTTTAATTGCCTTCAATGTTGCAGTCGGATGGGATCCAATGAATGACCAACCTTGGGTGTTCTGTTGAGAGATGTGCCAGGGAGAACATATATTGCTCGAGATCTTCATCTGTGTGTTGTTTTAGCGCTGCTAATACTGACGCGTCATCAGTCAGGAATACTATGTTTCCTTGGTGGATATCTATATCTTGGAGTTTATTCTTGATACATCATGTCTCTGAACACCCTCAGCAGTAGGGCGCGCCAGTCAGTGTAATTGGTGCCGATTCTTCTCCAGTCACCGTGGAAGAATATATACATCCTGAGCTACTTCCAGTCATCTTGACATATGTCTTTCCTCTGGTCAAAGGTAGCTCGGGACCAGAGAGTGAGACTGATGACCAGCGCAGTTTCTTTCTCACTAAAATCCAACAACAGTTATATCATCAAGACAAAAAAACCGTCTGAGGATGTCATCATCATCTCTTGCGATGGGCAACTAACTCTAACCGTCCGAAGCAAGTATTGAGAGCCAGAGACGGTTACGTCCCTCATTAAAAAAAAGGTCTCAGATACCCATAGTGCAAGTTACTGCCTCGGTCTCCATTCTGATACTGGACGTTGTTGTCAAGCAAGCACCGCAGCTCTCAGCAACGACCCTGCGTCTCCCTCTAGCAGAGTAGGCCCAACCGGCGTAGCACAGCCCCATCGGTATATGTGACAGTATCAGAATCCTGGATATATTCACTTATTTTAACCTCGAGGTCTGCTCTTCCACTGAAGAAGCCACTGCACTATCTTTATAGATTGATAAAGACCCGGTGTTAATGTCTCAATTTATCTCCGATGGAAATCCATTCACGTGAAATTGTTTAAGTTTCTAACAAAGATCTCTAGTACAAGATTGCGAATAAGGTGAGAAGGTGTTGGAAGGTGTTGGAAGGTGTTGCAATGAGTAGGCTTACTCCTTTGTGCACACTGAAAAGGAAGTTAGATTGAAGTTTGCGGTACCTTTCCTCACATCCTGAGCATGCTGACGAAGGTGGAGCGAGGACCTCCAGACAGTTGTGCTTCATCTGCCCATTTCTACGTGGATCACGTCGATCCCTCACCTCGTTATGCTACCATAAAACCAGCCCGTTTCCAGGGACGGCTGCGAGGAAGGTGCTTTGGTCGGTATAATTTGCCTGACCCTCACTAGCATATCTGATCAATATGTTGTGCCTGACCAGATGCTAGTCTTCCTCCGCTGTTGGTGACTGCATGTCTCATATCTCGATGAAGGATAATTTTCCTTGGAAGTACTTGTTCTAGAACCCAGTAGTGAAGGCGTAGAGACAGATCACATCCTACTGTAGCTACAGGCCTTCTGACCCACGGGCAAATCCCTTTGAAACGGCACATTCCAAGCCTGACTAAATAACAGAACCTGCATTTGTCAACTATCAGTGCAACTATAATAGCGAGTTCGTAAAACAAAAATGGATATGCAGTTATCCGGATTCAGGGCAGGATTCTGTTAAAGGATCACTCTCAAAGGTGATTTGTTTTGTTTTATACCATGAATTTGTTTGATTTCTCTGTGTGGAGCATGGATTAATTATAAATCTTATCACAATAGGAGTTCCGCTATTTAGTCGGCCTTGAAATGTGACGATATTTTCTCGGTGAGTCAGACGGCCAATCTGAAGTAGGAAATGGATATACATAGGTACACATTGAAATGGAAGGGGTGGCAAACAAGCTGGTTTCTGGACAGTCGTGGACAATGTTAGAGCAGACGGTATCTGGGAGACGCCTTGTTGACATCTTATGATCCGGAGGGGAGTAGAAGGTTTTTAATTGATTATCACGATGCGACAACCGAGATCATATCTAACCTTCCTGTCATTATTAATAATGACTGTCGCTCCTTTCTTGACATATGACATTGACAACCCTCCCCTAGCAGGTTCAATCTTGACCTGCCCTTTAAGTCCATATCTGGTAGAAGTCCACTGACCCAATTTCCATTTTCAGTCTCTTCCCATATGTTTAGTTGAAGAATGACGTCATGGCACACTGTTTAACCTATAAGTATTCTGTTCTTCTCCATTTTGTTGAAGAATATCAGCACAATGCAAGAACTCCGTAGCATCAGGAGAGGATCCCATAATAGGTTGGGTAGATTTTCAACATAATTTAGAATTTTGCCCGGGCCTACTCTTTTCGATTTCCAACTGGCGATGGACTTTTAGCGTGCACAAAACTGAACACGGGCGCCCGATCTCTACTACACAGAGATCCAGAAATATACCAGAAAATCCATGTGAAAAATCCCGGTCTCCACCTGATTTGATCCCACGACCTCCAGCACCAGAGGTCTTACCTCGAAACCACTCAGTCCCCATGCGTTTGTTGGTCTACCTCTCTTCCTCTTCCCCTATGGATTCCATGTCAGAACCTGTCTGGCAAAGTTTGCTTTCCATAGCGTATGTCCTGGCAACCCCATTTCCTATCAGTCTTCCCGAGTCGCCTCTTAGGACCTCCTGTCAGGTTACATTTAAACTATTGATCGCACCAGACAATACACACATACATCATACATACTCACACAAACTTGACTGAACAGATGGGCCATGGGAATCACAGTGTGGGAGGTCTACAAACATAGCAAGCCACAATCCAAATGAGTTTCAATCAAATCACATGGGGAAAAAGAAAAGATAGTATTTCTGACTGATGTCTCTTCAGTATTAGCAGCGCTAAAGGTACTGAAACATGAAGATCTCAAGCAATGTATGTAGTCCCTGACACAGCTCTCAGAAGAACAGTCAACGTTGACCATACAGTGGATTCCATCCCACTGCAATATTGAAGGCAATGAAGCTGCAGACAAACTAGCAAAGTGTGGAGGTGCATCCCCACAAACAGACCTGGGGCATCACATATAAAGAGGCCAATACCTAAGTTAAAGTCAACTTCGGGGGGAAATGAGCTGATCAAATAGAAGACAACTACTATAATTTAACTAGAGAAGAGCAAGTCATCATCTTCCGACTGAGAACTGGGCACAACAGAATTAAGTGTCATCTTTACAACAAAATGAGGATTGGAACAGACAACAGATGTCTATGTGGGGAGCATACCATGACTGGAACACATCCTACAAAACTGCACGCTCACACAAGAAGATAGAGAGAACAATACTGGTCTCTTGAGACATATATGAGACAAAAGCTGTATGGAGATAAAACAGCCTTACAAACAACGGCGTCCTCTGAAATAGAAACCGGGACTTTGATCTGAGGATGAATGGAGACGAAAATCTTGCAAGAAAGAATCGGAGCACCATTTTCCAGCTAAAAACCCAACACATTCCACTTAACGAACACCTGAACAGAATCCAACCACAACCCACTCTGGCGTATCAGATACAGTCATAGGAGAGTGGTGAATGCTTGGAATGCATTGCCATGTGAAGTAGTGGAGTGGGACAATAAATGCATTTAAGAATAAATTGGATGGCCACAGCTTTTAGAACAAGGTAATGTCAATGAAACTGGTTGTATACAGACTCTACAGTCTTCTAAACCAGGATAAAGATGTTAAGTTATGTTAAGTTAAGAAACCGTTGATCTCATCTTTTTGAGTGCTCAACGATGTTAGGATCATGCTTCCTCCGAGGCCAGATAAATAGAACCTTTGTATGTCACTAGAAGGGACCAAGATGCAGCAGTGCATGAGTGAACCATCGCTGACCAAGCCACTATTCCACCTTCATGTGATGGGCCTGGAAAAATGTTGCACTAGTGTAGTCCGGCTAAGGGATAGAGATCACAGGTGGAAGGCAAACTCGGTTCAAAAAAAAAAAAAAAAGGCTGAAATCAGATGTGTCAGGCCAAATGGTGAAGATATCACAGCAAACTACAACATGGCGTCCTTTTCAGGACATACGCCAAAGAAGTATGGGGACTACACAACAACAGGCAAATAGATACCATTACAGGGCATTGGGCCAAAGGACGAGAGCCCGGATACAGCTGAATCTGTAACAACACACACAAGCCAAAGAAAACATGAAATTATAAATGTGTATTTGTGTTTACTTTATTTAAAAGAATCAGCACAGTGACACATAAACATTTCTGGTAGTCATAGCAACGTCATTACATCGTTAATTATTTATACAACGTACAGAATATTATCTCTCCATTTCTTCACTCTCACATTATGTCTTTCCAACCCTTTCTCTCAGTCCTTTCTCCCAAGTTCAAAAGATATACATGAAAAGCACAACCATTATTTGGAGCATGTGTTTTCCTCAGCACATGTCATGAATAAATTAGCATAATTTACACTTGAACGTGTATGTCTAGGTATAATTACATATATACCACGTGCGATTAACATGTTAATTACAATCACTTTCTCAAGAGGTTCTCACTCCACGGCATGTTTGCTTCAATGGCGTACATAGGAAAGTTTCTAAAATTGGTTAGAAAACATGCAACGGCTGTTCTATAGCAGACGAGCTTGTTAAGCTAGAGAGTATTACTCTTATATGTTTCAGCTTCATGAAGTTGGGCTACCAGTTCCCTTCCTTGCTGCCTGGTCTTCCCCAATGTAAGTCAGTTATCTATTTCCTAAAATGATGTGGTGTCCGTTATTCACGCCCTTTCTCTCATCCTAGTCCGTCATACTTCAAATTGAAGAGCATATTCACAGAAGAGAAAGAGGTCTACGAAAGGTTTGCTAGCTAAAAGAGACGGTCTGCTTTAAAAAAAATCAAGGTGGTTCATGAAGGGCTACTTAAAGTCAATGTGGGCTAGGTAAGGTTTGCTAAAAGTTATGAAAGGCTATGGAAGGTTAGCTAAAAGTCTTGAAAGGCTAGGTAAGGTTAGCTAAAAGTCATGAAAGGCTAGGTAAAGTTAGCTAAAAGTCATGAAAAGCTAAGTACGGTTAGCTAAAAGTCAAAGCGGACTAACGGGGTCTGCTGGGGTCTTTGTGTATTACAAGAACAAGAATAGCACCACTGCCTCACATAGAGAATGTCATAAGAGGCAACTGACTAACTGTGAGACATGGCATAACACCGGCCGTGGATAGGTGGTATGTTAGGAGCCGCATAGATGCACCGTGCTAGTCTTTGAGTCTACTAATATGAACTCACTCACATATCAGTTAACCACTCTCCAAGAAACTGGTTGTATACAGAGTGTGCAGTCTTCTAAACCAGTTTAATGACGTTAAGGTTTGCCAAAAGTTAAGGCAGACTAAATAAAGTTTACAGAAAGTCCCAGAGGCTACAAAATGATTTTCTAAAAGAAAATGGGGCACGAGATGGTTCTCGAAAATCCCGAGTGGTATAGGGAACCAATATTTTAGTAATCCCTGCACTGTCTGATTGCACATCCAATCAGAAGGCGACTTGACCTGCACATCCAATCAGAAGGCGACTTGACCTACACATCCAATCAGAAGGCGACTTGACCTAACAAATGTATACAGGTCACCCTGCTTGTTCTGAAATCTGGTCATACTCCAGGTAATGTTGGGAGAAATTCCTGACTGGTATTCTGTCCAGAGTAATTCAACGGATAAGTATTTTAGAAATAACAAGTGAGAGGGCTGCATGACGACATGCAAAGAACACTTGGCGAAGGGAAGTCGATAGCTGGTGTCATTTTGGGCAGGAGTCAAGAAGACACCACACAGGAGTTGGTGGTGGAGTTGCTCATTTTGTGGAATTGTCCCATGTTTATTGAAATCTGAACTGGAGTAGGGTAGAAGAGGAGCGCGTGGCCGAATGGTTTGGAGGCCTGCCTGCCGACAAGGGGGGCAGCGGTTCGAATCCCCGGTATGGCATATGTTGTTTTTCTGTTCGGGGTGAAATAACCAAACGTAGCCAGCACACGACGTGGCGACAGCAGTGGCGAAGCGGCCTGTAGTGCTCAGCCTTCAAAATCCCTCGACTACCCCAGCAATGGGAAAAATGTCGTATGACAGTATGTTGGAAGTATGTGGAATTATTTTTCTTGCCTCTTTTGTCCTAGTAGGAGCATAGGAGCATCAATGATGCAGATATTGTTACATCTCTCTTTCATTCCTTTTTCCCTGGGTGCCTACAAATTACTGTCTAGAGCAAGCAGTGAAATGTGCCATGTCTGTGGTCACACACACAAATACCAGATGGGGAAAATTTAACTGGTTTGGCAAATGACAAAGTCATTAACTCTTTACAGCCCAACCTAATTTATAAGATGTTAGTGTTAATTAATGTAAGGTGCTACTGTAGAATGGAATGTGCTACTGTGAGTTGGACAGAAAGAAGATGCAATGACAATGCACTCTCTGAAGTGGTCGCACAAAGACAAATGTTGCATATGATACAAAAACGTTGGTTGAGTTGCCTGGGTCACAATATGAGACATCAAAGTCTTCTACAGAAGATATTAGAGGACTAGATTCAAAGGAAGGAAGAGCCTGGGCGATCAAAACTCAAATTACATCTCAGGCATGTAGGGACATGAGCGGAAATGAAGCAAAATGCAAAGGATTTGGTTAGATGGAGAGACATACTCAGACAACCTTAAAATCAGTCTCTAGACTGATCAACCAGAGGATAGGGTCAAAGGAAGAGACATGCTAAGAAAACCTTACAACCAGTCTCAGGGCTGATCAACCAGAGGATGAACCTTAATGTTTTAAGACAAGAACAGTTATTGTACATGTTTGATGGGTACAGATATTGTACGTATTTGATGGGTACAGTTATTGTACATGTTTAATGGGTAATATAAAAAAAAAAAAAGTCATTTAAAACTAAAATTAAGATTTTTTTAATTCAACGATGCAGATTTTTGTTTATAATTCAAATTTAGCTAAATAAACAATAAATTGTTGATATGGGACTTAGATAAGTTAAACTGTAAGCAGTGATACTCTAGCTGATTGGAATAGACAGTTGAACTGTTAAGAGTTAATAATCATTTTCTGACTGGGGCATCAGAGAAACACTTCGCCAGTTGTAAATACACTCCCCTGACAAAAAACATATGGCTATGATCCTGGTACTCAATCAGGCGCAGGTCAGTACCTGATGCTATCCCTGAAACTATCCTGATGTTCATGAAATTCATCCTGTCGGCCATTAGAAGATTATTGACAGATAATTATTGAAACAACTCATACTTCTATGTACACCAACAATAGATTATAAAATAAGGTTGCAGTACGCGACGCAACGATACATTCTACACAATCTGTCACACTTCGCTTATACGTGGCTATATAAGACAAAAATAATGAGTAATGACCTCTCCTGAACTCCTACAATCCTCTAACACACATATTCTCTTTCTGTACTATAAACACCATTCAGGACATCCCGTAACGAAAATCAGATTAATGCGTACACTGATCCTGTCAATATTCCTCTATGCTTGTGAGACATGGACAGTTACAGCTGACCTCCAGCGAAGGACACAGGCCTTGGAGACGAGATGTTTCCGAAGACTTTTAAATGTCACGTACAAAGATCGAGTTACAAATGAGGAAATACAAGATGGAATTTCAACAGCAATAGGGCCTTTCGAAGATCTCTTGGCAGCTGTCAAAAGAAGGGAACTCGCTTGGTACGGTCACATATCGAGATCAAATGGTCTTGCAAATACAATCCTCCATGGAAAGGTGCATGGCGGACGACGAAGAGGCCGTCCCAAAAAGAGATGTGAGGATAACATAAAAGAATCTCCGACCAGAAGAGTCACAGGCAGCGGCATCTGAAAGTGAAGGGTGGCGTGGCATTGTGAGGATGTCTTCATGTGTGCCCCAACAACCTCACCGGTTACGGGATGACCTGACCTGACAAACACCATTGCAAGAAAAAACAATACTAACTCACACAATTTATCCTGTCTGCTTTCATGTCACTTTTTACTCCTCACGTGGATCTCATACACAGAGTCCTATTATACACTGAATTATATCTATCGAACGTATACATACTATATTTATTTACACCAACACAAGATAAGAATGGAGGATCACTCACTCATACAAATTGTCCTTCTACTCGGTCTCACACACTCTTTGATTTGCCTTAATTTTTCCTCACACAAACTGCCTTTTGCCCAAAGCATGCACACACACATTATAAATAGATTTTAAAATGGAGAGCTCACTCACTCATACAAAGTGTCCTGCTCCTACTTGGTCTCGCACACTCTTTGATTCGTCTTAATTTTGTCTCTTGCGCAGTCCTCCCCCACAAGGTTGGCTCACTCGTACAATATGAATTTTGCCTACCCGGTCTCACACAATCTGGACTCCTCTGCTGTCTCTCAAATACACAGTCCCCTTACACATAGTCTTTCCCCTCACACACTGTCCTCTCTATCCCACACACACACACACACACACTATATATCACCGTTTCTCAACAAGGGGGAAATTTTAGGGTCGGAGGGCCTATTCACCAAAGTGAGATGGTCTTTCGAGGGCTACTATTCAGCAAAGTGAGATAGTCTTTTGTGGAGGGCTACTATTCAGCAAAGTGAGTCTTGTGGAGGGCTACTATTCAACAAAGAGTCTTTTGTGGAGGGCTACTATTCAACAGAGTCTTTTGTGGAGGGCTACTATTCAGCAAAGTGAGTCTTTTGTGGAGGGCTACTATTCAACAAAGAGTCTTTTGTGGAGGGCTACTATTCAACAGTCTTTTGTGGAGGGCTACTATTCAACAAAGAGTCTTGTGGAGGGCTACTATTCAACAAAGTAAGATGGGATTTTGTGGAGGGCTACTATTCAACAAAGCGTCTTTTGTGGAGGGCTACTATTCAATAAAGTAAGATGGGATTTTGTGGAGGGCTACTATTCAACAAAGTGAGATGGGATTTTTGTGGAGGGCAACTAATCAGCAAATCCTGAGTGGTTTTGCCAGAGTCTGTATTATCACAAGGACAAGAATAGCACCACTGCCCCACAGAGAGCATGTGGTAAGAGGCGACAACTGTGTGACATGGCATAACACCGGCCATGGTTAGGTGGTTTGTTAAGAGCAGCACAGATGGTACCTAACAGGAAGCGGGTCTACTTTGCTCTAGTGTTTTGAGTCTATTAAAATGAACTCACACGTCAGTTAACCACTTTCCATAGTAGAGTAATAAGCTGCTCAAGCCTAGCACACTAAGCAGAAAAATCCTATTCCTGGCTATATCCAGCTCACATCATAGATGGGACTTGCACATGGGGATTATGCTCCTATAGAAGTACAGGTCGACTAATGTTCCTGTAGAAGTACAGGTTTAACTAATGCTCCTGTAGAAGTACAGGTTTAACTAATGCTCCTGTAGAAGTACAGGTCAACTAATGCACCTATTGAAGTACAGGTCGACTAATGCTCCTGTAGAAGTACTGGTCGACTAATGCACCTGTAGAAGTACAGGTTTAACTAATGCTCCTGTAGAAGTACAGGTCAACTAATGCTCCTGTAGAAGTACATGTCAACTAATGCTCCTGTAGAAGTACAGGTCAACTAATGCTCCTGTAGAAGTACAGGTCAACTAATGCTCCTGTAGAAGTACAGGTCAACTAATGCACCTATAGAAGTACAGGTCGACTAATGCTCCTGTAGAAGTACTGGTCGACTAATGCACCTGTAGAAGTACAGGTTTAACTAATGCTCCTGTAGAAGTACAGGTCAACTAATGCTCCTGTAGAAGTACATGTCAACTAATGCTCCTGTAGAAGTACAGGTCAACTAATGCTCCTGTAGAAGTACAGGTCAACTAATGCTCCTGTAGAAGTACATGTCAACTAATGCTCCTGTAGAAGTACATGTCGACTAAGACTATTCAGCAAAGTGAGATGGTCTTTCGAGACACTATATATAATCCTGAACAAAGGTGAGTGGGGGATTCGAACAAAAAAGTTGAGAGCTACTGGACTATTTATAGCAACAAAGACACAACCAAGGCTTTCTTACGCGTGTACACTTGCACTAAGTCTTACAAACTGACTGGCTCATCCCTCCATCCATCTATAAACATCTCTATTGCAGCACACATACAACAACTAACGTACACAAGAATCAACAATAGCAACAATTCAAAAGTTACCAAAAGTGGATGCTGCTGCGCGAATGACTGCTGCATGAACACCCTTGCTACTGGGGGCAAGATGGTTTTCGTTACTCGCGATGATGACAATGATGATGACGTAAGATAAGAGTAACAATAAATATGTGAGGAATGATTGCTGAAGCAGCGTGTGCTGATATCAAATGTGATAATGACTCTTTCTGTGAATGGCTGATTTACTAGACAACTTGTGAAGCAAATGACACATTGACAAATATGTCTACTGACTCATTGTGGAAACTGAAATGTTTGTCGAGTCATTATGGAAGCGTTTCTTGACACATTATGAAACAGATGTTCCTTTGACTTGTTATGAAAAAGATGCTACTTGACTCTTCTATTTCATGTTTCTTGATTATTCTATTTCATGTTTCTTGATTACTCTATTTCATGTTTCTTGACTCTTTATGAAAAGGATGTTTCTTGATTATTCCATTTCATGTTCCTTAATTCATTATGAATAGGATGTTTTTTGATTCTTCTATTTCATGTTTCTTGATTACTCTATTTCATGTTTCTTGACTCTTTATGAAAAGGATGTTTCTTGATTATTCCATTTCATGTTCCTTAATTCATTATGAATAGGATGTTTTTTTATTCTTCTATTTCATGTTTCTTGATTACTCTATTTCATGTTTCTTGACTCTTTATGAAAAGGATGTTTCTTGATTATTCCATTTCATGTTCCTTAATTCATTATGAATAGGATGTTTTCTTGAATCATTACAAAAAGGATGTTTGCGACTCACCATTCTGTGTAGCTTTACAGAAAGAACAATTATGATTTCACACAAAACTGGCTTTAGCTTCACATGAAATGTCATTCATGTGAAAATGGGTTTCATCTTTACAATAAGATATATAATTCTGATAAACCTATTGCCATCTATTCAGCATTTCCAACTAAACTATTGTCAGCTTTACATAACCACATATTTTCCAGTAAAACTTTATTTTCATCCTGATAAATCTACCATCTTTAGACAAAAACTGTATTTCATATTTCTTTAAACTATGCTTGCATAATCAAATCTGTATTTATGGTCACAGCCGTAGAAGCAATAATAAAATCTTCAATAAGTGTCCCAAATTTATTATTCTGTCTAATCTTCACAAAAAGTGTCCAAAATAGATTATTATACTAACTTCAGGTAAGTATCCCAAATAGACATGTATTCTATGTCTAATCTTCAATCTATCTACAGTCCACTTATGTCGTTAGACATCGTGGAGAGGTGCGATCGCCTTGGTTATATATTTATTTGGCAGGTGAAAATCCACTGGTGACTTGCCAGGTCAATCCCAGCATATGTTAGCCCTTGGGATATAAGATCATCTATTTTTGAGACTGGTGGAGATGGAAGCATAAATTAGAGCAAGGTAGACCCGCAGCCTGTCAGGCGCCATCTAAGCTGCTCTGCTAACCACATAACCAAGACCTTCAATGAGTATCCCAAATAGACCATACTAAATAGATTATTATACTAATCTTCAAAAAGTGTCCCAAATAGATTATTATACTAATCTTCAAAAAGTGTCCCAAATAGATTATTATACTAATCTTCAATAAGTGTCCCAAATAGATTATTATACTAATCTTCAATAAGTGTCCCAAATAGATTATACTAATCTTCAATAAGTGTCCCAAATAGATTATTATACTAATCTTCAACAACAATTGTTATTTCCCAAAAACTTGATGTCCAATTTTTGACATGTCAAAAAGTACCCTAAAAGTCTAAATCCATTTTTCTATTTCTGTTCTCTAAAATGGCCCAAATAGGTCAGATTTTCTATTTTCTAAAAAGGTCCAAATAATACATTCTTTTAAATCTTCAAAATAGTTAATCTAGTTTCAAAAATTGTCCAAATAGCTATTCACAAAAGGTGGTACAAATAGTTTCATCTGACATTCTAAATATTATTGACAGACCAAACACATTCTTTGGTGTACAACAAGATAATGAGCAGAATGGAGAGAGCTGTAAACAAAAATAAGTGTCAAATAAGTGTAATTATTCAATAATGATGGCAAGAGATACAAAAAAAGGAAGAGATGATGATGGTGATGAGCTTTCGCAGAGATGGATAATGAAGTAAACACATATGAAAGGAATTCTAATAATGGTTTTCACAACCGTTAACCAACCCATGTGTTTTAAAATAACAGGATCGATATATCAATGCATCCCTCCTGAGCCAAATGGCATAAAATTGACCAGCTCTTGTGCAACACTGAGTTATATGTACATCAACAGTTTGAGAATACTTAGGCAGAATATAGAAATGGGGCTGTGTCTATAAATGGTTAGCACTGTAAAAAATAAAGTAGGAACGGTATACATCATTTCGTTATTGTCAGTGAATCCAGACTGACATTATATAATAACAAGATTTGAAGAAAAGAATACCATATATATATAAATATATATATATAAAAACAATATAAAAAATTATGGAAAGGTACAAATAATTTTGCTTTCCTCAAATAAATTGAGGCTAATGTTTATATAATTGACAGGATTTGAGGAACAACATACCAGAATAATTATTTTAAATTATATAAATTGGAACAGTAATCAGAAATATCTTGAGTTATCATTATAAAATGCTGAGGTCTGAAAACTTGAACTAGGTATGCAGAAAGTAAAGTGCACCCACACAGTATTAAGACAGGCCCCCGTGAAAAGGCATGGCAAGCCTTAGGTCCAAAATTAGATACTATAAAATATTTTTTAAGTCAAGAGTTGTGAATGCATTCCTACAGGAAATAGTGGAGGCAGAGTCAATTAATGCAATCAGGAACAGATTGGATTCATATAGTGTTTAGTTCAAGTGAAGTAGAAGAAACATTGTATAAGGTACAGATTTTGCAGTATTTTAAATCAGTATCAAGAAATATTTTTTTGTCAGAGTGGTGAATGCTTAAAATGCATTGCCACGGGAAATAGTGGAGACAGGGTCAATTAATGCAATCAAGAATAGATTGGATTCATATAGTGTTTAGTCCCAAGTGAATTAGAAGAAACGTATACGGTACAGATTCTGCAGGAGACACTATATACAATGACAACATTTTAAAACAAATATAACAAAAATTTTAATTTAAACAATATTTTTAAAAAGGAAGGGATGGTTGGACACACCCTTACATTAGTTAATCTCTCAAAAAATCCAGACCCGGGTCGTCAGATCATGTTTCAGAACAGAACAAGTCACTGTGTTTATATTGCAGCAGTCCCGTTGTTGTCGTCGTCATGTAGCTACTGGTTAAGTTAGTGCCGTTCATAGAACACTGTAATGAAACTGTACACAAGGGGCGGAGACACATCAAAAAAAGCCATCAATAGATTCAACATATACACACAGACTAAGACGATTCGCTGTAGTGAAATGCTGGGATACAACTATTGCTTTCCAAACTGCCAGCTGGGTCTCGTTTCATTGGCCATCTGAAATTTGAAAGAAAAAAAATTTATAAGTAAAGTAATTTGAAATACATTTTTCAAATAAATAAGATTTGTGAATAGAAAGACAATTGTTGTGTTCTGAGAAAGATTTGAAGAAACAAGTTTTATGTGTCATGAAATTTAAAGAATAAAAAAAGTTACAAAAGGGGGTTTTGAAATACATTTAAAGAATTCTTTATTTGTCCTGAAAAGGACATTGTTTCGCAGTTTACAGCGAGGCTGCGTTATCTGCACTGTTCGTCTTTTTGTTAGTACGTCATAATAAGGCCAAACTGAATTTTCTTATGCAAACCATTTTGAGGAAGCAAATTTTTGGCTGTACAAAAAAGATCTTGTAATATATAATGCTCTTGGTCGACAGTAGGAAAAGCTGAGGTGGATTTTTTGTATCGCCAATGGTGTCAATATTGGTTAAATGTTGATGTCATGGCAGGTCTTATGTTGTACTATGCCAAATGATGGCACTAGATTAAAACACCTGAAATATGTATTTTAAAATGTTGATTTTATTCGACTTTCAGACAAAGCAGTTTTTTTTAAAAATCAGACTGTTAGGAAAAATCAGTATATTGTTGATAACCTGCAGCCTCGTCGTATTCTGTTGTCGTTCGTCCTTAAATCTTTTGAAGTTATATTGGAACCAAAGAGAACTACTGATAATTTCAATAATTCGTTTCATCAAGATACATGAGCTGCAGCTATCAGCTATCCAGAGCTGCCAAGACCCTTCTACACCTCCATGCGATGAGCCTGATAACGGGCTGCAACAGGACAGACTGGCTAAGGAGAAGGAATTGATAACCCGGTACCAAAAAATGTCTGCTGAAGTCGGATGTATCGGACCGAAGGGTGCAAATTTCGCAGTCAAGCTGGTAACGACAGAACGTATTCCGGAAAACATCATGTAACTTCCAAAGCCATTTTTAAAGCTTGGTAGCGGGAGTTTGAGAACGAACAAAGAAGAAAATGGCGTTTGTGGGCATAGTGTATGGTAAATCCACTATCTGGGGTTTTTTGCTATTGTAACAAGGCCTGAGAACCCTTGTCTTTACGACTTCTCTCGTAAAACATAACACATCGACCTGCCAACCTTATCCGCGAAGCGAAACCAGCCTCGCGTCGCAGGACTCCTAGTCTCCCCCTATTCTTCCCACTCTCTCCTCTCGGTGAAGCCTAGCGCAGATAATGAGGTCACTGCAGCGTGTGTACAACCGATGCAAGTTGGGGCCGGGCCGGGGCTAGATCTTGGATCGGATATTTATAGAAAATACACTCCCGTGGAGGGAGGAGGACGGGGGTGGTTGGGGGTATACTCCAAACTCCCGTGAAGAAACACTGCTAGAACGGGGACTAAAACTGCTGGCGAAATAATACAGGACCTGCGTATTTGAAAGCCTAAAGTTGCAACGTTCGCTTGGGCTCGCCTAGCAAACACTGTTTTCCACGCTTGCATGCCGTTTTTACGTTACGTTTGTAAAGGATGGCCTAGTTTGTCCAAAACACGCACGCACAGACTACTACTGCGGCGCATAGCGTGCGTATGTTAACCTTTAAACACAGGGACGACAACAAACGCCAAACAAGGAGTTGATCCTACGGTACTCGCGTAATATATTAATATAGGTAATGAGTGTTACCGAGGCCCAAAATGGTTGACACATTAGACAAGTGTCGTAAGAGGGGACCAAGGAGAGCTAGAAATAAGGGGCTGGTTGCAACATTGTGTACACACACACACACATATGTCACTGAATTACTGGACAACCCGTTCATCAGAGGGGGTTACGTCGCTGCGGGTCTCAAATTTGTTTCCATTGTCTTGTCTTTATCTACGGTGGACCAGTGGGTGATAAGTTTCACCATTGTAGTAGCATTGTAGATTTGTTTTTGCCTTCCCCGTGGTCGTCTTCTGTCTCGTGGGTACCAGACTTGCTGTCGCTGTGCTCCAACGGCCATCAGTTCTCCGAAGCTTCAGCGATGCTTCAAACGTTGGTTGTGGAGTGTGAGGACGATCTTTCGAGGAAGGCTTGGGTCACTCTTGAGTTTGGACATTTCTTTTCTTCTAAATGCCCATGTATCTAGCGGCATAACACATTGCAGGTTGAACTGTGGAGTTGAATAGGGAGACGCGTAGACTGGCAGGGACAAGAATAGCACCACTGCCCCACAAAGAGCATGTCGAAAAAGGCGACTAACTGTATGACATGGCATAACACCGGTCATGCGTAGGTGGTTTGTTAAGAGCAGCATAGATAGCGCCTAACGGGCTACGGGTCTACTTTGCTTTTAGTGTTGGAGTCAATTAAGATGGACTCGAACATCAGTCAACCACCCTACACGGCACTTGTCCAAATGTAGCGTAGTAATAAGCTGTTAGATCATAGCCTGCAAATCAGGAAATCTCCCAGCTACACCCAGATCTGGGACCTACACCAGGACATCCGCCCCTGTAATAGTACAAGTCGACTAAGACAAACCCCGTTTGGGTGAGATTTTATTTCTCCTATTTGAACCAACTTCCTAAAACCTTGATAGCTGAAATTGTGTACACGGTATCTACTTGTGCGACCCGTTAATGTCCCCGAAGAATCGAATGAGCTTCAATAACGTTCTGTTGGGAAAATGTATGACGCGTCAATTGAGTTGGAAAATCCCGTAAACACAAAAGTAAACATTGAAGATGACGTGGGTGAAAGAAACATCCTGCAACAAACAACAAGTAAAAAGAGAGAGATACTTTGCAGCCAATCTTCGATGCAAAGATGGCACTTGAACTGAGCAAGACATACGTACATAGTGAGAAGTGTGCAAAGTTTAGTTTATGTAATCCTTGTCACACACGCTTTCTTAGTGAGCCCAGTCCCAATGTTTATGTTTACAGGCATAAATTAAGCCGGGGACACAGCATAGCGTCCGTATGTTTACAAACATACGCAACACCGACACAATGGAGCTGGCCGTTAGTGGGAACAGTGTTGTGTCAGCTGTCGCGTCAGTGCCAGGGGCTAGACGAAATATTATCCAGAAGCCACCAAAACAAACAGCCGTTTACGGTGCCAACGATAGACCAAACAAAGAAAGATGACGGCCAAGTATCTTGGTGCACTTCGTGTTTACGAATTGTTGACGAACAGAGCTGAACACTACACGGGGGAATCTCCTTGCATTACCGCTTTGGTGGACGGGTCGGGCCAAGCTGTTGGTAATTATTTCGTAACTTATTACACCCCTCCCCCCCCCCCCGTTAGCGGAGTAGTAGTTTAGAGCTGGTTCTCGTAACAATACAATAGTACGCTTAGACGACGAGGGTCCATTGCGTCAAGGAACCATGGTCGTGACAATGTCCCAGGCAACTCCAGTTCTGCTGGGAGACTGTCGATCTTCTTTAGGCAGGTGTTGCGAGGGCGTCTCCGTCCAGGATGACGAACGTGCTCTTAACGCCCCTCACCCCCACAGCCAGCCGGAGCATCTCGTGAGCCGGGGGCAACATGACCGAAGAGGGAGAGGCGACGGCGAGCGATCGTTTTGTGGCAATGCCTGCAAGTTGAGTAAGTCTACGTCACTGTTGGAAATCAGGTCGTGCAGGTAGATCCCGAGGATGCGGCTCTGATTGCGCAGGTGGAAGACCTTCGATGGAACTAGACCCAGACTATTGTTGTAACTACTCAAATTCTGGGTCTAAATACGCTACCCATCTGTAAATAGGCACCAGTTAAACACGGGAAGACAGCTAAAAATACAGCTGCTTACCTACTTTTTTTTTGTTGGTATTTGAATCTAAAGCCCACACAAGTAAAATTAATCTTAAATGCTTCATCCAATGCCCAATTTATGTCTAAAGCTTCAGGTTTGGGCCTCTTTTTGACTTGCTAATTTTGCAAACAAATTACTTCTAGTAGGGTAATAAAAGTAGCAGCCAAAACTTCTTGTGTCATTCTGGACCTGACGTCACAGGTACCAATTTCGTGTTCACTAGATATGGGTAGGAGTGACATTTTTAGTCTATCAATGGCCGGTTGCTAGGCGATGACACTGCAATAGAGGAATCCGCAGGTCTTTGGTGTCCAACTAGGTTCGGGTGGACTGTGGCACAAGAGTGGATAGAGTTGACGTGTATACTATCGCCGTTCCCACACATCCCATCGGGCATAGTCGCTCACCAAGGTCAGTTTGCTTGGGTGCCCCGCAATCGCACGTGACGGTGCGTCTAAGACCCATTCTGTGGAGGATGTCCATGAGTCTGCAACATCCTGACCCGAGTCTGATGATCCTGTCCGCCAAGTTTGTCCATGCCGTCATTTTCCGGTCTGTATTCTTTGTGGTGGTCTCTCAATTCCGTCCTGGTGGATCGTTTTATGGGTGGCTTTGCTTCTTTATAGCTCTTTGGATGGGGAGTCTGCGTGCCGCCACGTCCAGCTTGTGCGAACTCATCTGCCTTCTTGTTTCCAAGGACCCCACCGCGGGATGGAATCCACCGCAGGACAAACGTTTTTTTGAGGGAGACAGCAACCCGAGTCTATTTTGTATTTGTTGTGAGAGTCCATCTCGCTTGGTGTACGAAGCACACATCGGTATTCGGTCAGAATGGTCGCCTTTCAGGTAGTTTGCTATGTCTGATAAGAATCCAAATGGTGAGTAACACTGTAACCTTCCAGTAATGACGTAAAAGACGACGAATGATGGGTGGGCATTGATGCTGGGGTACACCATACAATATCGCCTGTAGAAAGTTGCATTCTCACAATGTGGCCAAACCAATTCATTCTCTGTTGCTCTATGTACTGTAGGCATGGAGTTGTTCCAACCTTCTCCCGAATAAAATACTCGTATTTGTGATTCTGTCTCTTCTGGTGTTGTTACTGACCTTCCGCAGGTGGCTAACTTCTGTTCCTGCGCCTTATTCAGTGCCCATGTCTGGCACTAGTGGCACAGGGTTGGGATGAAGATACTATTTATCATCCGCTTTTTTGCTGGGGGGGGGGGGGGGGGAAACCTTGTGATGTTTTAGCAGTGGAGACAGCCGGTATGTGACACCGTTTGACCTCTGCACTCTCGTCTTTATCTCTTTGTCGAGTCTGCCATTATCAGTAAAAAAAAAAAATTACTCGACCAAAAGCGTCATAAGTTATTAAGAGAGGGGTGTGCATTGGACTAGCAACCTTATGTGAACCATTGTTATTTAATCAACCACTGCATATGCTTGGAAACAGACTTTCTGTAAGGGGGCCAGCTGTAGTAGTGACCTTATGCTTCACCAGAAGCGGACAAAAATCAGTTACGAGGTTGACACGTGCACATATGCTTCTCCCTTGTCCAGGACTCGCCGGACATAGAAAAGCTTGTACAGGGCACCCGCGCTAACACTTAATAGCGCGCCATTCCCAAGCTACAAAATACCTGCATATTCTTCAATTTGGCATAAACTGCTAAAATGCGAACAGTTCGGCGGCAGATATAGCTAATTAACAACCACGACCAAATGGCTACATACCCTCAGATCTCGAGTCAAACCAAAGGTTATTAATTAAACTTAAGCCGATGGTTTGTAATTTTATTTCTGTATTGTCCAACATAAATCAAACAAAACAGAGTTGTTTGGGAGTAATGAGACATAAAAACACAACACAACAGACAGCAAGTTTATTGTTTGAAGGAATATGTTACTCACCTCTCATTATTTATTCACGTCCTGGGCAATGCCTTTGTGATTAACATGCGCTGTTTTTTAGTCGGTAAATAATCTGTGAAAGTAAACAAAGAAAATGGTTGGTTACAGTAATGTTTCATCATCATGTGATTGATTGGTCAGTCCTGAAACTGGTTGTAAGGTTGTCTGAGCACGTCTCTCTACTCTATCCTATCCTCTGGTTGATCAGTCCTGAAACTGGTTGTAAGGTTGTCTGAGCACGTCTCTCTACTCTATCCTATCCTATGGTTGGTCAATCCTGAAACTGGTTGTAAGGTTGTCTGAGCACGTCTCTCTACTCTATCCTATCCTCTGGTTGGTCAGTCCTGAAACTGGTTGTAAGGTTGTCTGAGCACGTCTCTCTACTCTATCCTATCCTCTGCAGCTCTTTTCATTTCAGCACAGTTTCATGCTCTAATGTCTGAGATGTAAAGGTGTCTGGGTCCCCGAATCTTCTGTAGAATACTGTCATGCCTCATATTGTGTCCCAGCCAACTCAATCTTCGTTTTTGTATCATATTCAATATTGATATATGTGCACACACACTGTCATTGAATGTTCTGTCTGTCCAACTCACTCGCAATATATGAATCCCATTCTGATTAGCCAGTCCAAATAATTATGCATCGCAGCCTTTCAGATGATATTAGGACGTTTTAACCAGTGCTTGGATGCATGGTGCGTCTGTATGTACCTATGCTAGATTTAAGCGCTCTTTAAGTCAACCCAACCAAAGAGCAATGGAATGGTCTCACCATTAGAGCGCGTGTGAAAGTTGTACACGAGTGTGATTGTTGCGCAGAATAAAATGAAACAATAGTGCAGGTAAGAATTGAATTGACACCTGGTACAAAAATGTCGTAACACTTTATCAGTCCACAAACGGCAGTTCTCATATGGGAACTATTAAATTTCTTTTTTTTTTAAACTATGGATACTTTAATAGCAGGACATATTAGACTTGGAGGAATTTTACTTATTATAACGAATTAAAATGTCCAGCCATTATCATCTGCTCTTTTTGAGTCTCAGTAGGAACATAGAACAGTTTTATTATCTCCACTGTACAACAGTTATCTACGCTTCATCTACAGTGGTAGCCCGTATGCTCCATACAGAGCGACATTGAGAAGACATTCAGCAACACACTGTACATTCGTTTGGTACGTGTGATTTTGCCACAGGCTATAATTGGCACTGATCAATTAACTGATATTGAGCAGCAATTGACCATTCAGGTTTCACAAAACCCATTCTCTTATCTTCATAAAACTCCCATGAGGTCTTCATAAACCACGTAGGTAGTCTTCATAATTGACAGTAAGCTTAGTCGCGAAAGCAACCGCGGTCCGAATGAAGTAGTAGAGGCTTCAAATTGGTTATGATTGGGTGAACATTGCCTATGAAATATAATGGTCTATTGTTCAACAGGGCGTGTCCCGCGACATGGAAGTTTTATTAGCATTAAATTGCAGTTAAACCCTTGACATGAAAGTCTTCGCGAAGTTGTTTCATGATATTGTAGCGCCAGTTTCACTTTGTTTGTATGTATGTTAGTCTTAGTCGACCTGTACTTCTACAGGGGTAGATGTTCCTGTGCAGGTCCCAACTCTGGAATGAGTTGGATTTAGATTCATGAAGTACCTTGGTAATAATATTTATAGACAAGTCCGGAGACACTGATAATAGTATTGAGATTTCAAATTGAGAATTCAAAAGGCGAGATGGCTTTTTTGCTTTATGGGAATTTGTGGAAATAATTAAATGAAGTCTGTCACAAAAATACAGATCAACCAATTTCAAGTCGAAAGTCCGTTCTATTGCGTGGTTCTGTGATGTAGAAAACAAAGAGAAGTTCAACTCAAATGTCCAAGCTTTCATCGATGGGTGCTCGCGCCGAATAGAGGAAACAAAATAAGTCACTAACACAGAACTGTGGCCAAGAACAGGACAGATGACAGTATGATTAGACGTAAAGCGAAAGCGTTGGTTATGGATAGGACACGTTGCAGAAACCAGATTACAGAGCTGCGAGACAGTCCCTGTTCTGGAATCTTTAGGAAAAAAGAAGTAGGGGAAAGACCTAAACACTCACAGAGAGGGGAGTCGAGACATTCCTAAAGACGGCAGGAAAGACGTGGGAGAACTTGAAAATTTTAAGGCAGACTAAACGAATATTTGTTGGGAACATATGTTTCTGAATGATTATTTGATGCAGTTTGAGTGATCTCAGAAGAATTAGAATTTATAGGTGCAACATACATCCCCAGCTACAAAATGAAATAAAAACAGACCTCTAAATTATATTTTCTGTCCTAGTACTTAACATAAAAACATCCCCCACAACTCAAACAGCATGCTGCCATTTTGTGGAATAATTTAGCCGAGGAAGCAGATGGTTAAAATCCCCCATATGTCTAAACCTTGGGCCCGCAGCCAAAGCAAACCATTTCAATAAAATACTGTATTTGTGTGAACAGGCAATCATGCGTGGTCCGTTAAACAATAACGCTGAAAACTAATTTATGGACTGCTGGTTTGGAAAGATCTTCAATTGAAAACAACATGTTAGGTTTTGGGTTTATCATCCGTTATATTATCTTCAGAATGGATCAGACACCTTTTATAGGCCCTGTATTGATATGGCATACATCACTAGAGGGGCAAATTATGTGAATTCCATAGACAGGAAGGGTAGGTATGTCAGATTCTAGGCTTTTCATTCATTATTTATCTTCAGAATGGATCAGACGTCTTTAACAGGCACGGCACTGATATGCATTAAACAGTAGAGGGAAGAATTATGTGAACTCCATAGGCATTGACAGGAACATAAATACACTTATATTTTGATAAACTAAGATAGCATCAAATAACACAACTAACTCAAGATAACAGGCTGGGTTAGGGTTAGAATAAGCAATGAGAAATTAGGAGAGCAAGGGAGAAAGAGGACGACAACGAAAAACATTCAGGGATGGCATGACAAACTGAAAAATGACAGTCTATCTGACATAGTGATAATTATAATATCACTGATATGCTAAGAGAAATTGGTTGTGGAAAGAATGTTTTGTCAACGCCACTTGATGATACTAATGTAGTATAATCTAACGGCCCCTGCGATCTCGACAGTCAGCTCTACAAATCTGGGATAATCACCTCTCTTAACAGTCTAGCACCATATGAAGAATACTACTATTGCATCCTCTCAAAGCAACTACACGGTTTCCGCGGTACTGCATTATTTTTATTATCATATATCTGATGAGTTTACTAGACACATGCACAGCCATGTTTACTCTTAATTAGCCTGTTAAGATGTCTGGAAGTTGTCAAATATGTTCCTCCTTGTGTACTTTTAGTACAGGGGTGACGGTCGGAACAGCATCAGCCTCTCTGCTATGTTCTTAATGGCCACAATAAGAAGAGTTAAATTGCGGGTTGCAGTAGTTTTCCTCACATCCCGATAATGATAACGGTGGTATGGCCAGGCTGTTGTGCTATACTTGGCTTCATCTGCGGTGTGTCACTAACTAAAACGTGGATCACGTTGATCCTCCCCACCTTGTTACACCGCTTCATGGCAGTTTCTAGAAAGAACTGAGTGGAAGTGATGTGGGGTTTTGATCAGTATATTTCGTCTGACCCTGACTAATTTGTCTAATCACTCTAATCAGTAGACATATTTTTATGTGCGTGACTAGATGTTAGTGTCCCTTCTACGTCTGTCCTCGCTGCTACTGGAGCATAGGGTCCACATTTCACGAGTCGGGTTCCTGTCAATAAGCATCTAAAGCTTTTATGTGGTTTCTTTTGCACTTTCACCAAACATAATGTGGTAGCCAACCCCATCCACAACCCTATTTTAGTTATAGTTACGTAGGTTTCATCAGTCATATTCCTTGCTGCCCAATAAGAGTCTATCCAGGATCCACACGACGGAATAGCTGAGATATAAAACCACCTCTAGCGCAGAATACTTCCCAATACACTCCACCATTATCACAGTGTAATTTCAGGTTTACGGCCTGCTGGATTTAAAAGAAACGTCTAGAAACAATGCATTATGTACGGTGACATAAAAGAAACGTCTAGAAACAATGCATTATGTACGGTGACATAAAAGAAACGTCTAGAAACAATGCATTATGTACGGTGACATAAAAGAAACGTCTAGAAACAATGCGTTATGTACGGCGACATAAAAAAGCTGATTGATAAATTAGTTTAATAAATGGATGAATAAAGATGCTAGATATATATTGTTAAATAAATGATTAAATGTACCTTTCACTGAGCTCTGAACCAGACATTTGGGTCTGGATGGTGGAGTCATGATATCCTTATTCCGAGACGTCGGGGACAACTCTGGAAGCGAAGATGTCGACGAGATGTGAGCAGCTAATCCAGCAGGTAACCCACACAACCGACTACAAGAATTCTCACCTGAATCAGGCACAACCATGACACATGACGACGACAACTCATCTACCACCAGCGAGGCATTCACAATAACATCACCCTTGTTCGGTACCCGCTTATCCACAACTTCATTTTCATCATTCTCTTGGCTTTCCAAATCTAACTTTCTCTTCGCGGAGACAGGTCTTCCTGAATCTGTAGCAGAACACAAGCTTCTCTCCCGAATCGTTCGGACATGTCTGGACTTGCGTGAGGCGTAGATCTTCGTGTAGAAGCTCGGAATGCTATCGCTGCTAGAATCCACAGCCATGACTTCGTACTGAAACTTCCCACCTTCTAATGGTCCTGTTATCGGATCAAAGCTCCATTTCTCACGGAACCGTTTAGCATCCTCCTCGTAGAATATTTTCGCCTGGATCTGCAAGTCCTTAGAAACTTTCTCCGGGTCCGGCCGCCCGAACAGACACCTTCTAACGCTGGGTCGTTTTATGTCCGACATATTCAGTCTGGTTGTTAACTCTGAAAACTGGACTGACATAGGGAAAGTTGTATCACAAAGTTAATTTACAATCCAAGTGAAATCTGTAAACACTAACTACATCCGAAACAGCACAAATAACAAGAACTCTCACAAACACACTGAACGTCTTTCTGGTTCGTTCTGTCTCTGAGCCCAGCACACGGCGTACGCCGCCATTTAAATTCGAGGTTAAGGGCGGAGCTTTGTCACATGATCAGTCATCTCGAAGTTGATTGGTCGTTTCGCTTTGATTGATAGTTCGGCGTAGGTTCAAGGGAACGACAAGAGAAAATGGCAATCTGCAAACACAAGACGTGTCTAAACTCGATCTGCTATATTCAGCATCTTTAAACGTGATATCTTGTTAGAAAGGACATCCTTCAACGTGTATAAACTTGTTTAAACATGTTATATGAATCATCATGTCCTGTTTAACATCGTTGCAGATTGAAATAACAAATTATTAGGCGCTCTACGTTTCTAGTCACACTTAACCACGGTGGGCGCGGCCCAGGGAAGTGTAACAGGGGCCTAGCGGTCAGCGTGTTCAAGGCATCGATTTATAATCTGGAAACAAGGAGACAAAGAACAGACGTTAGGCTTCGTATTTTTCTCCGGTTTTCCTGCCATTGTAATGTTTTAACCTGTAGGTGAAGGTGCGCTTTTTTCCCAGAAGAATGGTCAGCATTGTGAACTGAACGTTAGTGAAACGCTAACAATGACGGCAGTCCAAATATACTGGACTTATGAAGAAACCAATCTCCATGTATCATGCGATTTAGCTATATCTTGTTATATCTCATCGCGCGAGTGATACCCGGAAGTTAGATAATGTATCAGCCGTCTGCTTCTAAGTATGTAGAATGTGTCTATAGAGGGTAGGCCTATCAAATTCATCATTTAAGGTTTGTTACATAAATCATCAGTGAGACTTCCTGTAATGGGTCAAGCTAAAGCCATCACGCTGTGCTAAATATGGACAAAAATAGATGGGATTATGAACCATGGATGAAAAAGATAACTTTATTAAAGTGTTTTCTACGATTTATTTATAGGGGGGGGGGGGATAAAGACAATGTGGTCACGCAGGAGTAACTGCCTCGATGGGAACAACAACAAAAAGTTGTGAGGAAGTTTCGAACCTGTGCTCGCTTGGTCACAAGCACACTATCTTAACCACTCATCAACCTTCCTTATATTGTCACTTTTTCCAGCCACGGACGAAGACTATTATGGTTCCGGTTAAACTGATCACGACCCAGACCCTGCTCCTGGATCCAGACTGTATCACATCATTATGACCAACGAGATAGGGATTAACAATGCAATTCCCGTGGTGGTGAGCTAGCTAATTGAAGAGTTTAGTATTGCACTACAGCCAGAACGATTCCGTTAACTTATTCAAGCACAGATCGGGATGCAAGAAGTGCGACTGTAACCTGCTATTCTCAAAGAAACGTCAAGAGTTAACGCAGCGCGAGTAATTTCGAACAATTCTTAAGCCGGAGCATACGAGTAAAATTATAGATGACAGCACCTAAACACTTTGATCGTTTCTATAATTATTTGTTTTACACGATAATGTCAAAACACCTCTATTCAGTTGCCATTTAACATATGCACGGTAGTAACGTCTTCCTATTCGTTCCTCCCCAGTAGGTGGCTTTGGTACCCACTCGGGAGGCTCGTCGACCATTTTGTCGAAACAGCATGAATAAATATGCCAGGAAAAGCAAATATGAAAAATGTCCCCGCAATTTAGAAAGTAATTGAGGAAAGGGTGCACAGTTTTAGTCGATACTGCCGTGGTATTGATCGGATTAAACAAGAATTCGAAAGTCCTGATCCCCGTTCATTCATAGCTGGTTTTCATTCATCGATTTCCCCAGCTGGATTGTGTCAACAACCTCACACGAAGTAGCTCGCCGACTGATCGATTTCAAATGACGACACTAGATCGATTGCTTCCTTTGTCACAGCCAGAAATGGGTCATTTAAAGGGACGACGCTTTCATATCTCGACCTTGACACCTCTGTGAGTGCCAGTATTCTAGAAGTGACCTGTCTTTGGCACTCTTAAATTATTCTTGCCGCCGAAATGTGCCTCGGACGATAATGTTTAACTTAATAGAGTTACAAATGGACCAGGTCTGCAGTGTAAGAAAAAGGAAAGGAGAGATGGTGGGGAACGCAATTGTGTGTTCTATCACTGGTGCCAGTTATGATGGTAGAAAAAAAAGGTTTGTCGGAGGGGCATTGATAGCTTCATTGCGTTTCTTTTTACGTGTTTTCCTGAGTATATACATCTATTTGAGAGGAGAAATGGAGGGTATGGGTGTCGCTGTTTCGTTGGTCCATAATGATTAGGTTTTCTCTTTTGTGCGTCCTGAAAAGGACGTTTAGTGACAGGTTGCAGTTGCTTTACCCGTATCTCGAGCGTACTGATGAATGTGGACCGTGATCCTCCAGGCAGTTGTGCTATGCTTGGAGCTGTGTCGCTCACTACTACGGGAATGACATCGACCCCTCATCTTGTTAGCCAGGCTAAAATGAAAGCAGCCCGTTTCCAGGGAGGACTGCGAGAAAGCCGAGGTAAGGGTCTTGGCCAGTATATTTTGCCTGACCCTGACTAACATGTCTGATCAGCATGTTGTGCCGGACCAGACGTTAGTCAGACATTGCTGCCAAGGATGAAGTGTTAGAGAGTTCATTGTGATAGGCTAGAAATTTGTTTTTAAATCTTCGCTGCCATTTATTCCCTAAATATATGACAGGTTTCCATTTTCGCTGGATCAACTGGAACGTGTTACAACTGGTGTCAATCCCCAAACCACTACTACCACGATACTCAGGCGTTGATGGTGTATGTATGTCGTTAAAGGAAAAATTATCACCTTTGATTCCAGACAAGCAGCGTGCAAAGATAAGTCGTTAAGTAGGTCACACATCGTTATGTGATAGCTGAAAATTGTAGTTGGTAGTTTCGAAAGGTGTCATAAGAGGGTGGCAACATCCCCGCTTTTTTTTTATTACTGCAGGTAGTAGATGCTAGGTGTCGCATACTCGTGCGCAGCCCAAGTACAGAATGGCGTCCGTGCTCACAGTGTGCATTCAAAGAACAGTGTTTATTTTTAATGCGATTTGGGGGGGGGGGGGGGCAAATGATTTTTGCGACAGAAGCATCTAAACGGCGTGTGGGGAAGTGGTTCGTGCTGACAGGCGGGTAACGACAGCGTAGTTACCACAATAGGGTGTTCACGTGGTTTATCTTACAACACGTTTCGCGATCCAACCTTCATGGGAGACGTTTCGCGATCCAACCTTCGTGTGAGAGGTTTCGCGATCTAACTATCGTGGGAGACATTTCGCGATCCAACCTTCGTGGGAGACGTTCCGCGATTCAACCTTCGTTTAGCGAATGACGAAGGGGTTAAACATGTCATTAATGGAGAAAGTGCTGTTTATAGCGATACTTGGACTTTTAAAAAGGCGCTAAATTATTTTATTTCAACAATTCAAAAGCTGTATAAGTTCTGTCGCAGAAAAATTGTAAAAAGTAGCAATAATCAATAAATAAATAATATCAAATATAAGTGAAAATTGGGGTGGGGGGGGGGTGGGGTGGGTGGAGGCGGTCATCCTCCTTGCCCCTCCCCGCCCAAGTGGGCCCGTGTTCAGTTCAGTCTTGCTGCAAGAGCTCACTATTCGTTGAGCTTTACAGTTAATTTATCACAAACTGATTGATGTTAATTGTTGATTTGAATGTTACGGATCCCAGTGTATTGCTCTGCCCTGGATCGAAAATGTCTTTAAGGAGACCTTTCTATTTGAGTTCTTGCCTCTGACGACTATTCTGTGGTAACGGTTCGCGTGTTCTGTGGTTATTCGTTTATGTCAAGTAGTGTAGTAGGGACAGGTGAAATTTGATACTCATCTCTGCAGTATAATACAAAGCTTCAGAGCAAGTTGAACATTACGAGAATTGCAGTGTCGATCCCACCTTATCGACTTGGATGATGTAACATTGCCTGTTCCCAACTGTACCGCGTGAACTGGGAGAGAGGTTAGTGCGTGCAGCTAACTTTGACGTCAGCGACTTGGCAGCCATATGTACGGACAAGTCGAAAGTAGGTCATACATTGATAAGTGGTAGCTCCAAATATTTCGTGGGTAGTTTCTGAAGGTGTCATTAGGTGGCAGCAACATCCTGCGATGTGATACCTGTAGGTAACCGACTCTAGGTGTCGCATGTACGTACGCAGCTTCGATACAAAATTGCGTTCGTGCTCAGAGAGTGTTCAATCAAAGAACAGAGTGGTATTTTGCAGGTATTTCATTTATGAAAAAAAGGGAAGGGTTGCCACCCCAAAACAAGTAATAGCAAATAATACTCATAAAGAACAGTATATGACCTGCAGCGATCAGTGACCAATAGCTGATTTAGCATCACGACCTGCGAACCAGAGCTGCCAAGACCCTTCTACACCTGGTGAAGGTAATTAAAAATCTCAAAATATTGATATGCAGTTTAGCGAAATAATCGCTTATTTGTGGATGTAGTGCCAGTCAGTAAATCTGCCAAATCGGCAATGCACTGCGATGAGTGTGTCCTTCTTCTTCTTCTTCTTCTTCTTACGCTGTCATACGTCGACCTTTATTTTTTCGAAAAAAGCAGCGGTCATCCTGTGGCTATCGACACTGCCATAGAGCTTGTCTAGTGTTGCCACTGGTGATGGACACATCTGCTCTCTCTGATCCTCGTATGTCGGGCAGTTTTGCAGCAAATGCTCAGCTGTCATTTTCCCGGCACCACACGAGCATTCGTCAGTGCCACCTATCTCCAATGTGTTGAATAGGTGATACCTCAGTCTATTGTGGCCAGTGCGAAGTCTGAAGACCACGACCTGTTCTCTTCTGTTCAACTGGTAATAGGCATCGTTTTTTGTGTAGCCAGTATGTTCTGTTTCCCATTTGGTCATGTATCTAGCTCTAATAAGCCGTTTTGACTCTTTGTATGTCACACTAGTATCTGGTTCTGGTAGTCTTGCACCTTCTTTTGCCAGTCTGTCTGCCTCCTCGTTGCCTTGGATGTTGCAGTGGGATGGAACCCACTGTACCACTACTCTTTTTGGTGCGGACTGCTGGCATAGTTGACAGAGTACTGCTCTTAAATCACATGCAAATCTCGTAACCTCATCTATTCCATCATCTGCCGCCAGTGTGGTATGACTTACATTGGGGAAACTGGTATGGAACTACGGGAGCGTTTCCGCCAACACCTCAACGACATCCGCAACAGCACTGGTTCCCCAATTGCCAGCCACTTCAATGGTCCTGCGCACCGGGGTATGGCTGACGTCAGTGTCACTGGTCTAGTTTCGTGCTTCTCTGACGATCGTCATCGATTCGCCCTTGAGAACAGACTTATCTCGAGTATGGGCTGTCTCCAACCACATGGTATAAATATCTTCCATACTTTTTCTTAAACCCTCACACTGGCCCCCATCTATTTGTCTTCTCCCCCCCCCCCCCCCGCCTCTCCCATTCTTCCATCAGTTCTCTTCCCCCCTCTCTTATATCAATATCACGCCCTCCCGGCTTATATTGCCTTCTCATTGTTCTCCTATCTGGACTACTATTTGGCCACGCTTGGCTTATCAGGCATATTCCGCCACTTTTTGTTTGACCGCTCCTATTTCAGTTTCTATCGAGTACTTAGCACGACCGGTCGCTTAGACAGAAAGCGTCTCCCACCTGAAACAGATGAGTTGACCATTTTTTCTTATATGTTGATTTGTTAGTTCAGTGTTGTTGTCCCTGATGAAGGCCTATTGGTCGTAACGTAGGTTTTGTTTGTGTTCTCGTCTCGGTGCGGTATCTGACCATACCCATTTTTAAATTTTGATTAAGCTCAACCTTAATCAACTTTTACTAGTTTTTTTTCATGTTTTTTTCCCATGCTCTTAAATCATTAAGTTCAGTATTTTTCTGGCTTTTTAGTGCAGTGACTACGGCCAGGGTATCTGTAAGCAGGACTATATGGCTTTCCTTCCTTTTACCTGTCACCATTTCTTCCACTGCCACCCTCAGTGCCTCTGCCTCTGCTCTGAAATTGCTTGTGTATTTTCCAGTTGCCAATGACAGTGTTATTTTTCTGCAATTTGGTAGGCTCAGGAATGCCCCTGCCCCTCCGTTCTGTGTTGTGTTTGTTACAGAACCGTCGGTGTATGCATGGGTCCAGTCCATGCTTGTGTACTTTTTCGTTATGTATCTCAGGGTTGCATCTCTTCTTTCTTTTTCAGTCTGGCAGTTTTTGTTTCCAATACCTGGTATATTTTCTACCACCTCTGGAAATATATGCTGCCTCCAGGTAGGCTTTCGTACAGTAGAGATGGGCTTTGGTGTTGTTAGTGCGTTCATAGTGTCTTCTTGCACCTTTGCTTTGGCTTTTTCTGCAAAGTTTCTCCGCTTTAGTTTCCCAATTTCCAAAATTGTTTAGTCTCTGGTGCATTGGATGGTCAGTCAGTCTTCTGAGTTTCTCTGCTTACTGCTTGGCTCTGCAGTCTCTTCTGTCGGTCATGGGTTGCAGTTTTGTAATCTTTTCGAGTTCTACAATTGGCGTTGACTTCATGCCTCCTGTTATAACTCTCATGGCTTGGTTTTGGAGTTTGCTAATTTTATCGAAGTTCGCCTTTACTTCGCCAATGCCATACTCGAGAACTGGTCTCACTCTTCTAGTGTACAGTTTCTTCAGTATACTTTCGTCTGCTCCCCAGCAAGTTGCCTCATGATTGTCATTCTTTCTCTGGCTCTCATTCGGTTTCTCTCGATCTAACTTTTCCATGTCATGCGCCGATCAAATGTGACTCCCATGTAGTTTGGGTTGTCGTTTGGCTGCAGGTATTTGCTGTTAAGACTTATTTTGATGTTTTGGGGTTTGTTTGAAAGCGAGAATATTGTACATGTTGTTTTTTCCTCGTTTATTTTGACCAGCCATGAGTTCGCCCACTCTTCCAGCGATGTTAGGGCCTGCTGCATCCGATTACTTGCTATGGTGAGATTCTTTTCAGACGTCCACATAGCTAGATCGTCTACAAACATTGAGCTATGGACTCTTCTTTGTATATTCTCTGTTATGTTATTTATATACACCAGGAAGAGTGTGGGTGACAGTACTCCCCCTTGGGGTACTCCCTGCTCAAGTGTCACCTTTTTGCTCATCTGCCCTTGTACTTGAACTCTGGCTGTTCTGTTTTTGAGGTAGTGGCTGATCCATTTATACATTTTCCCACAAACTTCACTTCTTCGTAGCTTGACTGTCAGTCCCTCTTTCCAGACTTTGTCAAATGCCTTTTCCAGGTCCACCCATACCGCTACTGTGTGTTTTTGCTCCTGGTAGGCATCTTCTATTTCCTAGGCAATGATGGTGACCTGATCCTCAGTGGATCTGTGCTGGCTAAAGCCTGCTTGCTGTGGAATTAGTATGTGTTTTTCTTCCGGATGCCACATCAGTCTGGCGTTTATCATATGTTCCATCAGTTTGCCTGCACAGCTCAGTAGGCTGATACGCCTGTATCCATTTGGATCTGTTTTATCTTTTCCTTTCTTTGGTACTGGTACAAGTACTGCATCTTTCCATGCTTGAGGTACTATACCCCTTTTCCAGCTTTGGTTCAGGACTGATAGTAACTTCCTCTTTGCTGTTTGGCTAAGTGTGTCCAAATCAGCTTTGCCCAGTACTGAGTGAGTCAAAGTCAGCATTGCCCTGAACTGATTGTGTCCAATTCAGCATTGCACAGCGCTGATGGAGTCCGAGTCAGTATTGCACTGAAATTATGGTGTCCACGTCAGCATTGCACTGCGCTGATAGTACCCAAGTCAGTATTGCACTGCGCTGATAGTACCTAAGTCAGTATTGCACTGCGCTAATGGTACCCAAGTCAGTATTGCACTGCACTGATGGTGTCCATGTCAGCATTGCACTGCGCTGATAGTACCCAAGTCAGTATTGCACTGCGCTAATGGTACCCTAGTCAGTATTGCACTGCGCTGATAGTACCCAAGTCAGTATTGCACTGCGCTAATGGTACCCAAGTCAGTTTTGTGCTGCACTGATGGTGTCCCTGTCAGCATTGCTCTGCCAGAATCGTGTCCCTTGCCCTAGAGTAAAACTGAATCACGGACGAACTGATGAAAACAGCGCTACTCTCGCAGTAGGTGGAGATGGTAAGCCCGTCGTGGCTCCCCAGATTTGTTTAAGCTCGGCATTCGGCATTGCACACTGCCCCTCCCCCTCCCACCCCTCTCTGGTAGGAAAGAACTCCGATACACTTTTGGGTTCCGTCCAGGACGGGAAAAAAGCAACGGACAGCCCCAAGCTTTATTTTAGCTATAATCCCACCATGAGCTAATCGCTAAGGGAAGCTGATTAATAATAATAGTAGTAGTAATAATTATAATAGTCTCTCATGTAGCATGTCTTTTGCAGAACGTCGCTCCCCTCACAGTCTGTCTGAAAAAAACTCTTTCTCTTGCCAAAACTCCAGCCTCCGCCACAGCCATACCCAAGCATTCCTGGATATCTTGGTGCCATCGTCTTCTTGGTCTATCCCTTCCTCTTTTGCCTGGCACCATACCTTCCATCACCGTTCTCTCAAGACCATTGTGTCTCTTGATGTGACCAAAGTACTTGCATTTTCTAGCCAAAAGGGAATTGATAAACCAGTTCTCCTCTATGTTCAACTCTTGCCGAATGTCTGCACTTGTTTTTGTTTCTCAGTCCAGGGTATTCTGTGGATCTTTCTGTAACATTTTGACTCGAATGATTCGATTCTTTGTCTAGAAGTTTTGGTAATCGTCCATGATTCACAGCCATAACCTGCCACAGGAAAAACACAGGCTCTCAAGACTTTTACTTTTATCATTTTGTTGGTACCCTGCCACAATTTCTTCAGGCTGTTCAGTCTCTGCATTGTCATAGCTAATATTTTTTTGATTTCTTTCGAGCAGTCGCCATTTTTGTCAATTCTGGAGCCCAGATATTCAAAAAGGGTGTGACCTGATCTATTTCCTCACCACCCACTGTAAATTTATGTTGACATTGTGTTTTGTCGGTGGTCATTATCTTTGTTTTATTTATGTTTATGAACAGGTTTTGATCTTTACTATGTCCATTAACGGCTGAAAGTAGCTGCTCTAGCCCTTCCGCACTTCTTGATAGTATCACTGTGTCATCTGCGTATCATAACTCTGGAATCTCGTACCCCCCAATCGTAAATGGGTCGAAATTTTCAATGTTCACATCTTCTTGAACATTGCTCATCAAACATTCCGCATGTATGTTGTACAGATAAGGTGAGAGGATACATCCCTGTCGGACTCCCTTTTGTACTGCAAACCAATCCGATGTTTGCCCAGATACTCGGACAGCGGCTTGTTGATCTTGGTATAATGTATCAATGAGATGGACTATGTGCAAAGGAAACCCCTTGATTCTCCACAGATTTTGATGTTTTACCGTGTCGAAGGCCTTAGTGTAATCAATAAAACATGTGTACAGGTCTACATTAAACTCTCTACATTTTTCATAGATATTCCTTAAATTGAATATGTGATCCCGGGTCCCTCTGTCTTTCCTAAAACCTGCCTGGACTACGTGAATTTCAGATTCAAACCTTTTCCCTATCCTTCTTAATAGGATTCGCAAGAGCATCTTGCTAGCATGGCTGATCAGCGCGATAGTTCGGTAGTTCGTGCACAGCTTCAGGTTGCCGTTTTTGGGGAGAGGAATATAAATTGATTTCTTCCATGCTTCTGGCCACTCTGCACTGTGCCATATCTGTTTACACAGCTTGTGATAGACTCGAGCACATGCCTCCCCTCCTGCTTGTATTAGCTCTGCTGGGATATCATCGCATCCTGGGGACTTTCCCTTTTTCAGACTTTTAATTGCAGAGCGTACTTCTTCCAATGTTGGTTCAGGTTCTTTCTCATCCCTTGGTGGGATTGTAACTGAACGCTTTATGCTGTCTCCATACATGGTTCTGCAGTACTCTCTCCATCTATTCAGTATGTCTTTGGTTTCTGTTAATGTGTTATCCTCTTTGTCATTTATGACACGTGGAACCGGACGGAATTCCCTTGTCAGTGTTCTTATTGCTTTGAATGCATCTCTTTCTCTGCCTTGTTGTTGTAGGTTTTCTATATCCTTACATGTTTCTACTATATATCTTCTTTTATCTTTTCTTATTTCTCTTCTAACTTTTCTTGCGCAGTTTGTTATATGCTGTGTTGGTACCCTTACTCCCCATTTGTTTTAATTGTTGCCTTTCTGCAATGAGTTTCGGTGTTGCCTCTGTTATATAGCTATGTGTCTTGTGCGACATCTTATAATAGTTGTAGTAATAATAATAATAATAATAGTAGTAATAATAATAATAATAACAAAAATAATAATAGTGGTAGTAATAGTAATAATAATAATAATAGTAGTAGAAGTAGTAATAATAGTAGTAATAATAATAATAATAACAATGATACAAATAAGACGTAAAAGAAGAGGTAGAGGAAACAAGTGTAATAGGGACGGAGAGGGATGAAGGTATGAAGAGAGGAAGGAAGGAAAGAAGAATGAAAGAGAGAGGAGGAGGGAGAAAGAGAGAGGGAGAGGATGAACAAGCGAAACAATAATAATAGTAATAATGATACAAATAAAACGGAAGAAGAACAGGAAAAGAGGGAGGGAGGAAGAGATGAAGAAAGGAGGAGAAAATGAAGGAAGGTAGAAATAAAGAAAAAAAAAGAGAGAGGGGGAGGGAGAGAGAAGAAGAACGAATAAAACAAGAGTAACATTCACCGACCCACATTTCTACGTGCTAAGGTCTTGTTAATACTTCTCCTCTCTAAGTCATGACCTGGATATTACCTGGTTTTATTAAAGGTGTTTTACTTGGAAAACTGAGAGAAGAGTCGAGAAGATTCCGATTAGGAAGAGAGATCTTCAACAGGCCAAATAACAACGCTCAGAATTATCATACGGCAATCTAAGGAATGCCCACACCCCTAGACATGAACTTTGCAGATTTTTTAAAGGCATTTTTATAGACCAGTGGTTACCAAACTGTATTCCACGACACCCTGGGACGCCGTAGCTGGTTTACAGATGTGCAACAAAACATTTCAATATTTTCACCAACTGTTTCTGTTTCTAAGAATCGACGTCACTGCACACCGGGCATACCCATAGGTGCTCAGTCTCTCTCTCATCAAATGGCGTAAGGTATGGATACTGATGGTCCCTGTAGCTCGCTGGTTGTACACTCTCCTGCTCCGTCCTCTCATGCGCCCCACTCCGCTCGAAGCTCGTTTAATGTCGAAACTTTGCAGTCTGTGGATTGCTGCTTCATCTATTGTTGTGTCCTCATCCAGCAGGCGGTCATTAATGGATTCCAAAATGTCACTTCTGTCCATCACCAATGTGCCCATGATGGAAGCTTGTGAAGCCAAGATGTCAGCTCTTTCATTGGCCTGAACCCCTGCATGAGCAGGAAAGTAGATCCATGTCAACGCCTGTAACTGATTAGTAGGCTTAATTTGTGACTTTGGTCGCCTTGGAAAAATTATTATACTCTAAGGGTACCAGGAACGAAATAGTTTGAGAACCACTGGTGTTTACTGAAAAATAATGTTTAATATATTTATCGTGTATTGAATGGAAGATACGTGTATCTTTGTCTTCGTTTATTATTAATCTCACCCTACCAACCCACAGAAAGGGCTTTGCAAGTAGCAGGGTGTTGTCCGGAGAAGGGATTGCGTCGTAGTTTACAGCGTGATTGCAATATTTTAACCTCTCGGTCCTACAACATCTTTCAATAGGGGATACGTGTGGAAGTGAGCAGTAGGCGTGTCCCAATCCACCAGCTCCACAGACGTGACCCAGTCCACCAGCTCTACAGACGTGACCCAATCCATTAGCTCCACAGACGTGACCCAATCCACCAGCTCCACAGACGTGACCCAATCCATTAGCTCCACAGACGTGACCCAATCCACCAGCTCCACAGACGTGACCCAATCCATTAGCTCCACAGACGTGACCCAATCCACCAGCTCCACAGACGTGGCCCAATCCACCAGCTCCACAGACGTGACCCAATCCACCAGCTCCACAGACGTGGCCCAATCCACCAGCTCCACAGACGTGACCCAATCCACCAGCTCCACAGACGTGACCCAATCCACCAGCTCTACAGACGTGACCGAATCCACCAGCTCCACAGACACAAACAATCCACCAGCTCCACAGACACCAAAAACCACCAGCTCCACAGACACCAACAATCCACCAGCTCCACAGACGTGACCCAATCCATTAGCTCCACAGACGTGACCCAATCCACCAGCTGCACAGACGTGACCCAATCCATTAGCTCCACAGACGTGACCCAATCCACCAGCTCCACAGACGTGACCCAATCCATTAGCTCCACAGACATGACCCAATCCACCAGCTCCACAGACGTGGCCCAATCCACCAGCTCCACAGACGTGACCCAATCCACCAGCTCCACAGACGTGACCCAATCCACCAGCTCCACAGACGTGACCCAATCCACCAGCTCCACAGACACCAACAATCCACCAGCTCCACAGACACCAAAAACCACCAGCTCCACAGACACAAACAATCCACCAGCTCCACAGACGTGACCCAATCCACCAGCTCCACAGACGTGACCCAATCCACCAGCTCCACAGACACCAAAAACCACCAGCTCCACAGACACCAACAATCCACCAGCTCCACAGACACCAACAAACCACCAGCTCCACAGATACCAACAAACCACCATCTTTCGCATGAGAACAGTCCACTGCAGACTATTGGGCCACCTACACCGGTTCAAGATCTCACCCACAAGTGATTGCCCATGTAGAACCGAAGTCCAAACCCCTGAACACATTCTACAGGACTGCCCAATACACATATACCCTGTCTAGAGGGAGTCGAAGTATTGCAGAAGTTGTGGATCTGGAGATGACTGTGGGCCTGGAGATGACTGTGGGCCTGGAGAGAACTGTGGACCTGGAGAGAGCTGTGGACCTGGAGATGACTGTGGGCCTGGAGAAGAATGTGGGCCTGGAGAGGACTGTGGGCCTGGAGAGGACTGTGGGCCTGGAGAGGACTGTGGGCCTGGAGAGAACTGTGGGCATGGAGAGGACTGTGGGCCTGGAGAGGACTATGGGCCTGGAGAGGACTGTGGGTCTGGAGAGGACTGTATGCCTGGAGTTGACTGTGGGCCTGAAGATGAATGTGGGCCTGGAGAGGACTGTGGGTCTGGAGATGACTATGGGCCTGGAGATGACTGTGGGCCTGGAGAGGACTGTGGGCCTAGAGATGACTGTGGGCCTGGAGAGGACTGTGGACCTGGAGATGACTATGGGCCTGGAGAACTGTGGGCCTCGTCCTGCTGACGGCACTACAGATCTAGCATGACCAAAAAGCCTGAACGCAGAAAAAGAAGTAATGTATACGAATGATAACAGCTTTCTAGAATAATCTACGAAGTCAAGGTATCAGACCAAGTAACACTTCAAAATTGGGTCAGACATGGATGCCTGGTATCTCCAGAAATCGTTCTCACTGTCATGCACTGGGTGATGCAGTAAACAAAAGAAAGGTAGGACAACGGGAAGACAGTAGACATTTGATAAACAGCTGAGGAACTTCCATTTCCCAAATAATATATGTACGTTGTCAGATAGGCAGCAAGACAAGAGATGTGAGGATAGAGAAGACCTATTTCTGCAGCAGCGAAGCAGAGATCAAAGTAAAAAAACCCAGAGAAAATACAAATTAATACTTAGCAATGTTGTTGCTTAGATGTTTGCCTCACTAGTTTCTACTGACAGAGGCGCGCCATTTTGAAGACAATCTGTCTTTATAAAACTATTTACGGCTATTCTCTTAGCGATTCTCAAACAATTAGATGAATCAACTTACTTACTTAGTCGCTCCTCTTCTACCGTGAGGTGTAGAGGTTTTCCGGAGAGAACGCCACACTGCTCTATCCGCCGCCTTTTTTCCTGGCGTCTTTCCAATCTAGCCCTCTATCACTTAGGGACTTTCGTATGTTGTCTTCCCAACGTTCTTTGGGACGTCCTGGGGGTCTGCGTCCTTGAATCTCCCATGACCGCTTTGGTATCCGATCTTCTTCCAGTCTACAGACATCGCCAAACCACTGTAGTTGGGACTGCTCCACTCGTGTCTGCAGGGTTTGCACTTCGAGGTTGCTGCGTATTGTAGATTGAATCAACAGAGGTGTAAAAATAGATAGCAAGAGCCTCACCCATTTACGATTTGTAGTTGACATCGTGCTCATTAACCATACAATTGAGGAAAGCCAACATTTATTGCTCGGTCTAAATGGGGTCAACAGAGCTGCTGGTCTGAAGATAAGTGAAAATAAAACACAATGCCTCAGAAACCATTATTGTCCAAAGCATGACGTCAAGCTAGGAGAGGAAACCATCGAGGATGTCAACTGCTTTATCTAGCTAGACCAAAAGATAAATACCGACCACAACATCTCTAGACGATGAAAAATCAGTTTGGCTTTCTTTTAACTCCATTAAGCCAATAATTCAAAAGATGAAAGGCCCTACGGCCAGATCATCCATTTTCAATTTCATGGTCATTCCAGCAATGATGGTGGGGAAGTTGCCAAATGGATTGAAAATTGGTTAACGGGAAGAAGGCAGAGGGTGGGCATAAATAAGGAGTACTCTGAGTGGAGTGAAGTGAAAAGTGGTGTACCGCAGGGCTCGGTTTTGGGACCAATTTTGTTCTTGATATATATAAATGATTTGGACATTGATATGAGATCCATGATTGCAAAATTTGCCGATGACACAAAACTATGCAGTAGTGTCTCATCTAAAGCGGAAGTGGATATATTGATGTCGGATTTAGATAAAATTCGAGAATGGTCTGTAAGCTGGCAAATGGAGTTTAATGTAGATAATTGTACAGTCATCCACATGGGTAGATCCAATATGGAACATAATTACAGAATGGGAGAAAACAATATTAGAAAGATAGATAAGGAAAGGGACCTAGGGGTTATAATAGATCATACAGGAAAGGTGAGTGAGCAAGTTAAGGTAGCAGTGAAAAGGTATGATAAAAAGAAATATTAAACATAGGAGCAAGGAAGTGATCGTCAAACTGTATAAAGCTTTAGTTAGACCTAGATTGGAGTACTGTGTACAGGTGTGGAGTCCTTATCATAGAGGGGACATAAACATGCTAGAAAGAATACAAAAAAGAGCGACAAAGATGATAGTGGGATTCCAGAATTACAGTTATGAGGAACGACTCAGAAAAACCGGCCACAGAGAAGAATTCGTGGTGACTTAATACAGGTTTATAAGATGATTAGAGGAATCGATAAATTAGACTATAACAAGTTTTTTTTAAATACCGCGATCTACAATAACACGAGGGCATAGCTACAAGCTGACTAAAGAGAGGTCCAGGCTTGATATTAGGAAATATTTTTTTAGTCAGAGAGTGGTGTCTGCTTGGAATGCATTGCCATGGGAGGTAGTGGAGGCAGGGACAGTTAATGCATTTAAGAATAAACTGGATGCGCATAGCTTTTAGAGCAAGGTGATGTAAATGTAACTGGTTGTATACAGACTCTGCAGGGTCTTCTAAACCAGTATAAAGACGTTAAGTTAAGTTATGATCTACGGATGTGACGTATGGAACAGAGGATGGGAACATCAGGGTCACTCAGAGACCAATGGAACGGCGCGTAGTAAACATCTTGATACATCAAACTTTTGTTTCGGAACTTTGTGGAAGTAGCGGATATCCCGCGAATATCAGTGATCTGGACATGGGGTCCGCATGTTTGACAACGGATGGACACACAGAACAACGTTTGGGTACACCTCCACGGGTTCGCCCGACTATGCGATGAAGAGATGGACTGACCATAGACCTAGGCCCGCATTGGTACCGCGATGCAAAAGATCGGGACGCATACATAATATTGGTGTCTCTCTTACATACGGCACACCTGTCGGACTGATGACTCCCTCACATACGGCACACCTGCCGGTCTGATGGCTCCCTCACATACGGCACACCTGCCGGTCTGATGGCTATCTCACATACGGCACACCTGTTGGACTGATGGCTCCCTCACATACGGCACACCTGTCGGACTGATGGCTCCCTCACAAACGGCACACCTGTCGGACTGATGGCTCCCTCACAAACAGCACACCTGCCGGTCTGATGACTCTCTCAAATACGGCACACCTGTCAGACTGATGTCTCCTTCACATATAATCTGCCTGACTGATGGCTACTTCACATACGGCGCACCTGCCGGAGTGCTGGCTCCCTCACATACAGCACCCCTCCCGGAGTGCTGGCTCCCTCACATACGGCACACCTGCCTGACTGATGGCTCCCTCACATACGGCACACCTTCCTGACTGATGACTCCCTCACATACGGCACACCTGCCTGACTGATGGCTCCCTCACATACAATCTGCCTGACTGATGACTCCCTCACATACCGCACACCTGCCTGACTGATGGCTCCCTCACATACCGCACACCTGCCTGACTGATGACTCCCTCACATACGGCCACCTGCCGGAGTGCTGGCTCCCTCACATACGGCACACCTGCCGGAGTGCTGGCTCCCTCACATACGGCACACCTGCCTGGCTGATGGCTCCCTCACATACGGTCTGTCTGACTGATGGCTCCCTCACATACGGCACACCTGTCTGGCTGAATTCTCCCTCACATACAGCACACCTGTCTGACTGATGACTCCCTCACATACGGCACACCTGCCTGGCTGAATTCTCCCTCACATACGGCACACCTGCTTAGCTGATGGCGTGAATAATGTGATGATGTGAATAAAGTGACACCCCGTAACAATTAATGGTTATAAAATCGAATAAATGAACAACTTATCTATATGAGAAGTAAAAATTAGTTGCCTATCGTGCAAAAAACGGATGTGTCGGACCCAAAGGTGCAAATATCACAGCCAAACTGTAAACGCTTTCCGTTCTCCTGACTTTATCAAGGCTTTCTATTGGGAGATTGAGAGCGAAAGCGGAAGAAGAAGAAGAAGAAGAAAAGAAGAAGTCCATCGCAGGAGATGATAACATCGTCAGATAGATTTTGTCTTGATGACGTAGCGTATGCTGTTTTTGGATTATTTTCTTATTAGTTAACCTGTACTTCTACAGGGGCAAATGCCGCTGTATAAGTCTCAGCTCTGGTATGAGCTGGATGTAACCAGGAGAAAGGTTTCCTACTTAGCGGGCTAGGTTCGAGCAGGTTAATGGTCCTAATACGCGGTTGCGTTGAGACAAGTGCTTACGGAGGTTGGTTAACCGATGTGCAAGTCCATCTCAATAGACTCAAATACTAGAGCAAAGTAGACCCACAGCCTGTTAGGCGCCATCTATGCTGCTCCAAACAAACCACCTAACCATGGCCGGTGTTATACCATGTCACACGGTTAGTCGCCTTTTACAACATGCTCCCTGTGAGGCAGTGGGGCTATTCTTGTCCTTGTCATACACAAAGATATTTGGATTATAATGAGAAGGACTACTGCGCTGGTCATCAACCTCACTCTCTGGTCCTAAGCTACCTTGGACCAGTGGAAAGACACAAGTCCACACCACTAGAGATAACACAGAATGCAGACATTCTGGTCACACCTTTCTTGAGATCAGGAATCGCCTGCGAGATTCAATCCCCCACCGTTTCCGTTCGCCGCTTTGAGAGACAATTGTCTTACCGCTCTACCACAGCAACCCACTAGCTGGGAATTAACATTGATAAATGGGGGACGGCGTGGGCTAGTGGTTAAGTGACACGGCTCACAACGCGAAGGTGCTAGGTTCGATCCCCATCACAGCACCGGCCGTTACCCCTGGGAAGCAAACCCTTAGAAAATGCAGGAGGAAGCAGACCGTCAAATAAAATACATGCTTAAGTTGGATGCACTGGACCGACAGGCGCAAAATAAAGACCACAATGCAACGCACACCGCCTTGGGGAATAGAGAAATAAGGCAAACGGAAGAAAAAAAATATTGATAAAGGCGAAAAAACCCAACTAAAATGGCTATCCCAGGATTGAAGGCCCTGTTTTGAAACCGGCTGCGTTGTGATTGGACAGTAACATGACTAATGTAAAGTATGTTCCATCAAATGCTCGAACCGACAAGATAAGATAAAAGCGTATAGTGCTGTAATTTTATCCACTCTGCTGCATACCTGTAAGACATGGACAGTGTATAGCAGACATACCAGACAGCAGAATCGTTTTCAGAAGGGCTGTCTGCGTAGGTTGGTCAGGATCAGGTAGCAGGACGAAGTGCCTTAACTCCGAAATTCTTAACAATGTTAGCATTTTGATAATCTACACATGTCTGCAAATAGCACAACTAAGATGACCTGGACATGTTGTTCGTGTTGCAGATGAGCACATCTCCTAGCAGCTGTTGTGTGGTGAGCCCACAACATGCAGACACTCGCCAGGAAGGAGGGGGGAGGGGGAAGCAGAACAAACGTTACAAAAACCCATTGAAAGTGTGTCTGTAAACTTAAATATCGATGTCACATCCTGTGAGATGCTCGCACAAGACGGTGCCACCTGGATCGCTAGTTTCACTGAAGGTGCTCAGATTGCAGAGAGTATATCCATCACACAGGCTCAGCGAAAGTGCACTGCCCTGAAAGAAACAATGCACGACTTTTTCTTCTTCAATGATCAACTGATGCTATGCTACTAGTCTGGTGAGGTTCACGGTCAACTGATGCTGTGCTGCTAGTCCGGTGAGGTTCACGATCAATTGATGCTGTGCTTCTAGTCTGGTGAGGTTCACGATCAATTGATGCCTTGCTTCTAGTCCGGTGAGGTTCACGATCAACTGATGCTGTGCTGCTAGTCCGGTGAGGTTCATGATCAACTGATGCTGTGCGCCTAGTCTGGTGAGGTTCACGATCAATTGATGCTGTGCTTCTAGTCTGGTGAAGTTCACGATCAATTGATGCTGTGCTTCTAGTCTGGTGAGGTTCACGATCAACTGATGCTATGCGTCTAGTCCGGTGAGGTTCACGATCAACTGATGTTATGCGTCTAGTCCGGTGAGGTTCACGATCAACTGATGCTATGCGTCTAGTCCAGTGAGGTTCACGATCAACTGATGCTATGCGTCTAGTCCGGTGAGGTTCACGATCAACTGATGCTGTGCGTCTAGTCCGGTGAGGTTCACGAAGGAGACTGTGCGTTTCAGGTCTTATCCGGTCTCCCGCATTGTTTCAAGCATGGTCGCTACCCCAGGCCAGACTGCCTCTTTTTGGTCTGCATAGGTACGGCATTCTTGCAGAATATGTTCTTAGGTGCTCCAGAATCGCACATGACAGTGTCTCTGAGACCCATTCTGTGGAGGTGGGCTTTGAGTCTACAGTTTCCCGTTCTGAGTCTGGAGATCTTTGTCTGCCCATCTCTACCAAGTTTGTCTATGCTGTCAATGACAACATGACAGCAGCGCTCGACGATTCTGAAGTCGACTACCCACACGTGTGCCCTGAATGTCGGAAGGATATGCCGTTCCCGGATTGGTATTTACAGCCATCAGAGAACACATTATGCAACAATAGTCTTATACTGTCGACACCTTTCTTTGCGATGGGGAATTAATATTTTGACTGAGACAAAGCATGTGCCTTTGGGTATCACATTCAGACTGAGAATCTTTGTTACCGATAGTCTTCGTTTCGTACTTCGTGTTAGATGGCCAGAGGTAATGGCAGGCACGTATCTAAGTGAAAGGATATAGGGACTGCCAATACATTCTTCTTGACCGTTTTACATGAATCAAATCACCCAGGAGGCAAACACAGAAAAGGAAATTACCAACGAATTGTTTTTGTAGGCGACCAATGTTTGATCTAGTCCAATGAACATAACCTGCAACGTCAGGTCAGGTCATCCCGTAACCGGTGAGGTCGTTGGGGCACACATGAAGACATCCTCACAACCGCATGACACCGTTCGCTGTCAGCGGCCGCTGCCTGTGCCTCTTCTAGTCGGAGATTGGTCCATTCTTTTATGTTGTCCTACCACCTTTTTTTTTGGGACGCCCTCTTCGTCGTCTGCCTTGCACCTTCCCGTGGAGGTTCGTATATGCAAGACCATTTGATCGCGATATATGACCGTACCAATCGAGTTTCCTTCTTTTGACAGTTGCCAAGAGGTCTTCGAAAGGCCCTATTGCTGTTTTAATTCTATCTCGTATTTCCTCATTTGTAACTCGATCTTTGTACGTGACGTTTAAAAGTCTTCGAGAACATCGCATCTCCAAGGCCTACATCCTTCGCCGAAGATCAGCTGTAACTGTCCATGTCTCACAAGCATAGAGGAATATTGACTCATTTTACTTAAACTGTAAAAAGTATGACACGAATATCAAGACAATAAAATAGAGACAATGCATAAAGGTAGAAAGCACACGACAGCTGATATATTAATGTGAATGAAACAAAAATAAAGCAGGTACAAGAATTTAAGTATTGGGGAACTGTTTTTACTGCGTACGACAGACTCGATTAAGAGATAGAGACGCGAGTGCAGAGGGCATACGCTGTCACATACAAGCTGTCTCCACTACTAAGAAAACCGAAAATGTCCCTCCAAGCAAAACTGCAGAGGATAAAAAGTATGTTCATTTTAACCCTGCGCTACCAGTGCCAGACATAGACATTGCATAAGGCCCAGGGACAAATAGTTAGCCACCTGCGAAATTCAATGCCTGTGAAAGGTCACTAACAACAACAGAAAAAAAAACAGAATGACAAATATGAATATTCGGGAGAGGGTTGGAACAATTCCCTTCTACAGTACATCGAACAACAGAGAATGAAATGGTTTAACCACATTGTAAGAATACAACCAGACAACATTGTTCATGCAACCTTCTACGGGAGAACATCATGAAGCAGGACAAGATGTAGACCGAGGAAAGTGTGGATTGACAGGGCAAATGAGACCTGCTATAAAATGGGGAAAAATGTTACTCGGAGCCACGACAGAGACGAAAGACAAATACATCCCACAACACTAGGCTACAACCCAGTAGAGAGAGAGTGTTGTCTGCTTGGAATGCATTGCCAGGGGAGGTAGTGGAGGCAGGGACAGTTAATGCATTTAAGAATAAACTGGATGCGCATAGCTTTTAGAGCAAGGTGATGTAAATGTAACTGGTTGTATACAGACTCTGCAGGGTCTTCTAAACCAGTATAAAGACGTTAAGTTAAGTTAAGAGACGACAAAAGAACGAAGAGGTTCATCGAATTTACAGCCTTAGTCGACCTGTACTTCTACATGGGCATACGCCTCAGTGCAGGTCCCACCTCTCATTTGACCTGGGTGTAGCCAAGTAGTAAAAGTAGAAGAAGAAGATTGTAGAAAGAAAGTGGAACAAATAGAACAATTTCTCAGAAAGAAGCCAGTAAGTATAACCAGAAATGTCCTGAATTGGAAACTACGGATATAAACAGTCGAGTGGGGTAACAAGACACGTATGGAGAAGAACAGTTGCCAAAACAAAAGCCAGTGTGGTCGGGGTGTCGTGGGCAGGCTCAAGAAAGTGGATTAAAATATAAACAGATGGGGGGGGGGGGGGAGTAGCTGTTGCGGTCCTATGCTCAAAGGGGAACCAGACGGATACATGATGGTGGACGTTGGCAATACGACGCTGCTGCATCCACCCTTGCAAGAGTATGCATGTTTTCTGTAAGAAAGTGAAAATGATGGTGTTGTCCTATGTTGCTGTTGGAATGTTAGAGGATGTGTTACTTTTTGTTGTTGTTGCGTTCGCCTTATTTCTCTAATCCCCAAGGCGGTGTGCGTTGCACTGTGGTTTTTATTTTGCGCCAGTCGTCCCAGTGCATCCGACTTCAGCATTCATTTGATGTAAGGGTCTGCTTCCTCCTGCATTTTCTAAGGGTTTGCTTCCCCGAGGTAACGGCCGGTGCTGTGATGGGGATCGAACCCAGCACCTTTAGATTGTGAGCCATGCCACTTAACCACTAGGCCACGCCGTCCCCTTGGGGATGTGTTATATTTTATATACTAATGGCTTCTTTTTCTTCATCTTCTTTTTCATCTTCTTCTTCCTCTTCTTCTTCTTTGTCTTCTTCTTCGTGGTCATCTTTTTCCCTCTTCTTTATCTTCTTCTTCTTCGTGGTCATCTTTTTCCCTCTTCTTTGTCTTCTTCTTCTTCGTGGTCATCTTTTTCCCTCTTCTTTGTCTTCTTCTTCTTCGTGGTCATCTTTTTCCCTCTTCTTTGTCTTCTTCTTCTTCGTGGTCATCTTTTTCCCTCTTCTTTGTCTTCTTCTTCTTCGTGGTCATCTTTTTCCCTCTTCTTTGTCTTCTTCTTCTTCGTGGTCATCTTTTTCCCTCTTCTTTGTCTTCATTTAGTTTTATTCTTATGTGTCTTCTTACTGTTCTTCTTCTTTGTTTTTTTCTTTTTCTTCTTCTTTATCTTCATTTTCTTCCTATTCATTTTCTTTTGTGTCTTCTTTATCTTCATTTTCTTTTTCTTCTTCTTTATCTTCATTTTCTCTTCCTTCCACTTCTATTTTCAAAACTCCCCCTTGCACTTCCTCCCCGTCATTTTCTATCACCCCCGTCATCTCGGTTTGGTTTATTTGCTAGGATTTAGATAACATTGTTTTCTCGTGCTTTCTCTGTGTTCGGGCCTCAGTATGCTGACCTTGTTGTTGTTGTTGTTGTTGTAAATGCCCACAATGAGTACGATTGCTCTTTTGTGAAGGCTGAAAATGGCGTCAAGTTGTGTGTTGCAGTAGCTTCCTCACATCTCGAGGGTGCTGGTGAATGTGGGCCAGTTTTCTCCAGACGGTTGTGCTATATGCACTTCATCTGCGTGTCGCTCACTACTACTGGGATCACATCGATCCCTCACCACGTTAACCAGGCTGCCATAAAAACAGCCCGCTTCCAGTGAGACCTGCGTGGAAGTGACGTGTTGGGTCTTGGCTAGTAAATTTCACCTGACCCTGACTAACATGTCCGATCAGTATGTTTTGCCTGACCAGACGTTTGTTTCCGACCATGCTGACCTCAGGCGATCTCCACGACACTGGAGACACGCTATACTTCGAACACTTTGTACATTAGTTAACCATTCTCATAAGCCGCTATCACACAGTATTGTTTTCACAGATAAAATCAGCACTATCTTCTCCTTACGTACACATACACCAAATTTCCGTAAAACACTAATAACACCACACCATTTTGTCCTTCCGTGTCATCACGTAAACCGCGATCTTTATCGACCTGGTCTGAGCCTTAGCGACGACCTCTGGCCTATGACGTAGCCGGTATGAAATCAGCACCCAAAATAAACCCGCGGTTAAGTCAAAGGCTGCTTGCTGAAGTGAGGGCCTAGAGTAGGATGGCGGGTTTGAAGTTAAGCCTGTTGCTTACGTCACGATTTTAAAATCATCCTTATAAATAGATTTTTCAAAGAAGATGTCTTGACATCTTTAACGAGCTTTTGTCAACCTCCTACGCAGAAATGCGTACTAAAACGGTTAATTTATGTCTTCTATAAAATGGCGGTGACGCGTATTGATTTTTTAAAGGGTTTTCTGATAATGTAACATTTTTGTAATATCGATCATCTACAGGCCTTCTTCATTTCTCCCAATTAATAACTGCACTGTATGCATACTCGCCTAAAGTAGATATGTATCTACATTACCTGCGAATTGCATTAAACTAATTACCTATTTACATTCCTTCTGACGATGTTAATTTCTAGGACCTGACATACTTAACGACCTAACACATTTACAGACCTAACATATATTTATCGACCTACCAATTTACAGACCTAACATATATTTATCGACCTACGATATTTACAGACCTAACATATATTTATCGACCTAACATATATTTACAGACCTAACATATTTACTGACCTAACATATTTATAGACCTAACATATCTATAGACCTAACATATTTACCGACCTAACACATCTATAGACCTAATACATCTATAGACCTAACATTTACCGACCTCACATGTTTACCCACTTAACATATTTACACACCAAACATATTTACAGACTTAACATATTTACAAACTAAACATATTTACCGACCAAACATATTTACCGACCAAACAAATATACCGACCTAACATATTTACAAACCAAACATATTTACTGACTAACCATATTTACCGACTAAACATTTTGACAGACCTAACAGGAGTGGGAAAGTTTTAAAACAGTTCTAGAAACGCTAAAAGAGGAATGTGTTCCATGTAGGGAGGTAAACCCCAAGCGTAAAAAGTGGATATCTAGATTTGTAGTGAAATGTAGAAGGGCAAAAAATAAAGCATGGAAAAATATATAGAGGCAGATAAATCAAAAGAAACATATGTAAAATATTTGGACAAGCAGAACATATCTCAGAAAGCGAATAAAACAGCAAAAATAGACTTTGAAAAAAACTTGCTCAGGGGATCAAGACTGACAGTAAAAGCTTCTTCTCTTATGTTAGAAATAAACAAAGAACGAAAGACAAAGTAGGCCCTCTCATAGACAGTACAGGGAAAATAATAAGTGAGAATAGGGAGGCTGCTAATCTGCTCAATCAGTACTTTGGCACAGTCTTCACAAAAGAGGACTGCTCCAAGATCCCAGAGCCTTTAGATATTTTTCAAAGAGACATGGATACAGCGGGATTAAGATCTTTCTGTATTACAGAGGAAATGGTTTTTAAAAAATTGGAGGGGTTCAAAGTGAATAAATGTCTAGGTCAAGATGGTATTCATCCAAAATTGCTGTATGAAATTAGAGACCAACTAGCAAAACCATTGGCTATATTATGTTCTCAATCACTTACAAAAGGGATTGTTCCACGGGATTGGAAAGATGCAGGAGTGATCCCCTTATTCAAAAAAGGCAAACAATCAGATCCAGCAAATTATAGACCGGTGAGTTTAACGAGCATAGTCTGTAAATTGTTAGAGTACCTCATCAAAGATTATTTCGAAAGTTAAAATCACACGGAATAGGTGGGGAAGTTGCCAAATGGATTGAAAATTGGTTAACGGGAAGAAGGCAGAGGGTGGGCATAAATAAGGAGTACTCTGAGTGGTGTGAAGTGAAAAGTGGTGTGCCACAGGGCTCGGTTTTGGGACCAATTTTGTTCTTGATATATATAAATGATTTGGACATTGATATGAGATCCATGATTGCAAAATTTGCTGATAACACAAAACTATGCAGTAGTGTCTCATCTAAAGCGGAAGTGGATATATTGATGTCGGATTTAGATAAAATTCGAGAATGGTCAGTAAGCTGGCAAATGGAGTTTAATGTAGATAAATGTACAGTCATCTACATGGGTAGATCCAATATGGAACATAATTACAGAATGGGAGAAAACAATATTAGAAAGATAGATAAGGAAAGGGACCTAGGGGTTATAATAGATCATACACGAAAGGTGAGTGAGCAAGTTAAGGTAGCAGTGAAAAAGGCAAATGCAATGTTAGGTATGATAAAAAGAAATATTAAACATAGGAGCAAGGAAGTGATTGTCAAACTGTATAAAGCTTTAGTTAGAACTAGGTTGGAGTACTGTGTACAGGTGTGGAGTCCTTATCGTAGAGGGGATATAAACATGCTAGAAAGAATACAGAAAAGAGCGACAAAGATGATAGTGGAATTCCAGAATTACAGTTATGAGGAACGACTCAGAAAAACCGGCCTACAGTGTCTCGAAGAGAGAAGAATTCGTGGTGACTTAATTCAGGTTTATAAGATGATCAGAGGAATGGATAAATTAGACTATAACAAGTTTTTTTTCAAATACAGCCACCTACAGTAACACGAGGGCATAGCTACAAGCTGACTAAAGAGAGGTCCAGGTTAGATATTAGGAAATATTTTTTTAGTCAGAGAGTGGTGTCTGCTTGGAATGCATTGCCAGGGGAGGTAGTGGAGGCAGGGACAGTTAATGCATTTAAAAATAAACTGGATGCGCATAGCTTTTAGAGCAAGGTGATGTAAATGTAACTGGTTGTATACAGACTCTGCAGGGTCTTCTAAACCAGTATAAAGAGGTTAAGTTAAGTTAAGTTATTTACCGACCTAACATATTTACATACCAAACATATTTACCGACCTAACATATTTACCGACTAAACATATTTACATACCAAACATATTTACCGACCTAACATATTTACCGATTAAACATATTTACATACCAAACATATTTACCGACCTAACATATTTACCGACTAAATATATTTACATACCAAACAAATTTACCGACTTAACATATTTGCCGACCTAACATATTTACATACCAAACATATTTACCTACCTAACATATTTACCGACTAAACATATTTACATACCAAACAAATCTACCGACCTAACATATTTACCGACCTAACATATTTACCGACCTAACATATTTACATACCAAACATATTTACCGACCTAACATATTTACATACCAAACATATTTACCGACCTAACATATTTACATACCAAACAAATTTACCGACCTAACATATTCAATCATTGGCTCTTTACGCCTTATCAGACAATAGTAATTGAGCTATAAGCACAAAGCCCGGGCAGAAATATAGAGACCATGTGTTGCTCATGCAGTATGATCCCTCTCTCGGTCTGCCATGTTTGCTCCAAGGGAAAGGTGATACCAATACATTTGGAACAAGGCAAGCTGCAGAAGCTGCCGGATCAGCAGAGCAATGCTCTATCTGTTCGCCTGTCGGAGCTTCACTCATAGACCAGCCACCAACCAAGGCTAAAGGCCTGGTCTACACTGCCACATCACTCAGCTCAAGTTGCCTTTTCTCGCTCTAGAATAAGGCATTGTATTCTCTTGCGCGTGTTCCTTCGCAGATCGTCGGTTGTCAGGTTTGGTAGACGCTGACCTAATTATCAGAAAACAGTTTGCACAGCCATATCTGCCAAAACCCGACAAGATACGCCAGCATCTTATCTGCAAGACTTCAGATGGTATGAAATCAGAGTTTTCCTTCTCCTAGATGAGCTTCCTTCCGACGTTTTCGAGCCCCATCTGCCTCAAACTACTGGTTTTAAGGCGTCAGCGGCTCACCTTCCACCCATTCTCCTGTTTGTCAAATCAATTCTGCCGCGCGAAGGTCAGGAGATGAACTTTGTTGTCAGAGACTATATGAGACGCACGCCATGGGAGCATTTAGTTGGTGTTGAGAGTTCATCCTCAAACCCACCCCGGGCTTGAATAATATTTAGAACATACTTACATACTTAACATATTTACTAACCTTACATATTTACAGACCTATCGTCCCTACAGAACTACCCTACCTATTAACCAAATGATTGACCTTACTTGCATAGTAACATTCATACGTAAATGCAGACTGACCTATCGTACCTTCCAACCCAACGACCTATCTTACCTACCAACCATCCGACATATCCTACCTACCAACCGACCTATCCTACCTACCAACCAACCGACCTATTCTACATATCAATCAACCGACCTATCATACCTACTAATCAACCAATCTAATCTCTTATTTTAATCAACGACTACACTGCACTCCGGGCAGACCCGTAAGTGGACGGTCTCCTCTCAATAAATGCTGAAGTGTGTAGACAATAATTGTTCTGGCAGCTCTTTGTTTTAAGGAAAGAAATGCTTCGCCCAACTTCCCTCGATTCTTGTTTGAATTCACGGTTTTGCAGTCTGTCTATTGCTGGTTAATCTATTGCTGGTTAATCTATTGCTGGTTAATCTATTCTGGTTAATCTATTACTGGTTAATATATCGCTGGTTAATCTATTGCTGGTTAATATTTTGCTGGTTAATGTAATGCTGATTAATCTAATGCTGGTTAATCTAATGCTGGTGAATCTAATGCTGGTGAATCTAATGCTGGTGAATCTAATGCTGGTTAATCTAATGCTGGTTAATCTAATGCTGGTTAATATTTTGCAGTGTCAGTATTCAAGAAATTAATATTTTATTGATATATTTAAAAAATGGACCCTTTGCCCATGTCTGACTAGCCAAAAATGTAGGCTTGTGCAGTCAAGATGTCAACTATAGCATTGTATGGAAGTCCACCATGACCAGGGCGATAGACCCTTCCCTTTGGGGTCTCTACAGCGGCTGTACATTCATGTCTAAGCCAGTCCTTCTTTAGCTTCCAAAGAAAAGATTTGAAGTCTGACACGATTACTTTTCTTCTTAAAGAGGTCTAATATAGCCGTCCAGGAACTGAAGACAATGCCTTTATCTTCACACACCAGACCTCTTGCTCGAGCAGAAACTCTCCGACCTGATTGTCCACTGCATATAATGTTGTTGTTGCGGTGGTCCTGCTGCTGTTTTTGTTGCTGCTGTCGCTGCATACCCACAATAAGAAAGATTACTCTTTGCTCATTCTTTGACTCCTCTCATAAACTTCCATGGCAGCCACTTCTATTCGCATCTCAAAGGATTCTACATCCATGCAGCAGTGGACGTTGACTCCAATGCTCTACTAATAAGGCGCATGACATTGTTCTGCACTCTGTCCAGGGACTCTACATTAGTCTGTGAGCATGTTATCAGGAGTGCACTGCTGTATTCTGAAGCAGACCGTACATGTTCAAGATATAAACCTCTCAGAGTGCCTTTGTCTGATCTCCAAGCTGTACCAGCGAGCCTTTTCAATAATTGTAGCAGCCTCAACGCTTTATTTTGAACATTTTGGACATGTTTCTTGAGGCTGAGCTGTCGGTCTAGAGTGACTCCAAGATATGCAGGCTCTTCTTCTCTGTGAAATTTATGTTCTCCGAATCTGACTGATATTTTTCTTATCTACTATGTGGCTATTGATAAAGATTATCGTCAGTTTCCACATTTGGCAATACTTATGCAGTCTTCTCAGGTCTCCATTAAACTTTGTGCTGCCCTTTCTAGATCTTCATGACTCTGCCATATTGCTAGATCATCAGCATAAATGGCTTTTTCAGCTTTGATAAGCTTGGCCAGGTCATTGATGAAGATAAGAAAAAGAGTGCAGCTCAAAGCCGAGCTCTGTGGTAAGCCTTTCATGATATCTTGGTATTCTCTCTGCATTCGCCCTCCATGATATCTCTCTCTCTTAATTCTCGTCACGTTAATGTCAAAATCGTTATTGTACAGCAGTTTCCTCAGTCTGCAGCAATTCGCATTTAACTATACATGTGTCAGTTGACGTCAGGATGTCATATAAAGAATTCTTAGCATGTACTTCATCTTAATTATCAAGGTGGGACGGCGTGTGGTAGTAGTTCAGTGACACGGCTCACAACCCTAAGGTACCTACTAACCAAGCCTGCCAACAAGCCTAGCCAACCTAACGGCTCAGCCTACTAACCGGACAAGCCTACCGGCTTAGCCTAGTCTAACAGTCTAGCCAACCTGCCGGTCTAGTCTACCTACTACCCTAGCCTTCCTGCCAAGCTCACGGACCTAATCTACTAACCTCACCAACATAATCTACCAACTTTACCACCGACCTAATCTACCAACCTAACCGACCTAATCTACCAACCTAACCGACCTAATCTACCAGCCTGACCACCGACCTAATCTACAAACCTCATCGACCTAATCTTCCAATCTCATCACGGACCTAATCTACCAACCTCACCACCGACCTAATCTACCAACCTCACAACCGACCTAATCTACCAACTTAACCGACCTAATCTACCAACCTAACCGACCTAATATACCAACCTCAGCACCAACCTAATCTACCAACTTCACCACCGACCTAATCTACCAACCTCATCGCCCTAATCTACCAACGTCATCGACCTAATCTACCAACTTAACCGACCTAATCTACCAACCTCACCACCGACCTAATCTACCCACCTCACCACCGACCTAATCTACCAACCTCACCACCGACCTAATGTACCAACCTCTCCACCGACCTAATAAACCAACCTCACCACCGACCTAATCTACCAACCTCACCACTGACCTAATCTACCAACCTCCCCATCGACCTAATGTACCAACCTCCCCACCGACCTAATCTACCAACCTCACCACTGACCTAATCTACCAACCTCACCATCGACCTAATGTACCAACCTCCCCACCGACCTAATCTACCAACCTCACCACTGACCTAATCTACCAACCTAACCGACCTAATCTACCAACCTCACCAACGAACTAATCTACCAACCTAACCGTCCTTATCTACCAACCTCATCGACCTAATCTACCAATCTCATCACGGACCTAATCTACCAACCTCACCACTGACCTAATCTACCAACCTTACAACCGACCTAATCTACCAACCTAACCGACCTAATCTACCAACCTTACAACCGACCTAATCTACCAACCTAACCGACCTAATCTACTAACCTCAGCACCAACCTAATCTACCAGCCTGACCACCGACCTAATCTACAAACCTCATCGACCTAAACTAACAACCTCATCGACCTAATCTACCAGCCTAACCGACCTAATATACTAACCTCAGCACCAACCTAATCTACCAACCTCACCACCGACCTAATCTACCAACCTCATCGCCCTAATCTACCAACGTCATCGACCTAATCTACCAACTTAACCGACCTAATCTACCAACCTAACCGACCTAATCTACCAACCTCACCACCGACCTAATCTACCCACCTCACCACCGACCTAATCTACCAACGTCATCGACCTAATCTACCAACTTAACCGACCTAATCTACCAACCTAACCGACCTAATCTACCAACCTCACCACCGACCTAATCTACCAACCTCACCACTGACCTAATGTACCAACCTCTCCACCGACCTAATAAACCAACCTCACCACCGACCTAGTCTACCAACCTCACCACTGACCTAATCTACCAACCTCACCATCGACCTAATGTACCAACCTCCCCACCGACCTAATCTACCAACCTAACCGACCTAATCTACCAACCTCACCAACGAACTAATCTACCAACCTAACCGACCTAATCTACCAACCTCATCGACCTAATCTACCAATCTCATCACGGACCTAATCTACCAACCTCACCACCGACCTACTCTACCAACCTCACAACCGACCTAATCTACCAACCTAACCGACCTAATCTACCAACCTAACCGACCTAATCTACCAACCTCACCACCGACCTAATCTATCAACCTCGGCTATCTCCCACAGAACCTACCAAAAGATCAGCTGTACCAATATATCAACCAACCATCGTACCTGACCTGACCTGTCTACCTAACGACCTAGCCTTACTAGCTACCAACCTATCCTGCATAACTATTCACCGACCTGACATTCCTACTTACCGACATGACCTGCCTACTTACCGACATGATCTGCCTACTTACACACATGACCTGCCTACTTACGGACATGACCTACTTACCTGTCATCCAATATCATCATCATGTGGCATGTCCTACTGCAGTACGCACGTTATATCGTATTTATTTACACAGGTACTTATTTACTTTATGTATGTGTGGGTGTGTGTGTATGTGTGAGTGTGTATGTGTGTTTGAGTGTGTGTGTGTGGGTGTGTGTGCATGTGGGTGTGGGTGCATGTGGGTGTGGGTGTGAATGGGTGTATGTGTACGTGTGGTTCTATGGGTGTCTGTTTGCATGTGTGTGTTTATGGGTGTGTGTGTTCGTGTGAGTGTGTGTGGGTGTGTCTGCGTGTATGTTGCTGTCTGCGTGCGTGCGTGTTAATGTATTGTATGTTGGTGTATGTGTGTGTGAATGCCGGTGGATGTATGTGTTGGCATGTGTATGTTTTGGTGTGTGTATGTTACTGTGTGTTTGTGAAAGTTGGTGTGTGTATGCTTTGGTATGTGTGTGTATGTGTTAGTATGTGTGTTGGTATGTTGGTGTGTGTGTGTGTGTATGTGTGTGTGTGTGTGAATGTACGTTGATATGTGAATTTCAGTTGATGTATGTGTTTGTTGGTGTGTGTCTTTGTTGGTGTGTGTTTGTAAGTGTCTGTTTGTTGGTGTGTGTTTGTGTGTTCGTGTGTGTGTATGTGTGTTTTTGCGTGTGCGTGTGTGTTCGTGTGTGTGTGTGTGTGTTTTCGTGCCTGTGTTTGTGTGTGTGTGTTTTCGTGTGTGTGTGTTTTCGTGCATGTGTGTGTGTGTTTTCGTGTGTGTGTGTTTTCGTGTGTGTGTGTCTGTTTTTGTGCGCGTGTCTTTTTTCGTGCGTGTGTGTGTTTTCGTGCGTGTGTGTGTTTTCGTGCGTGTGTGTGTTTTCCTCCGCTTGTCTGTGTTTTCGTGCGTGTGTGTGTTTTCTTGTGTGTGTTATTGGTGTGTGTGTGGGAGTGTATGTGTGTGTAGGAATGTTAGTGTGTGTGTATGCTATGTGTGTGTGCGTGTGTTGGTGTGCGTATATCTTGGTCTCTGTTTGTGATTGTTGTGTGTATGTGTGTTGGTTTGAATCTAAGTTAATTTGTATGTATGTGTATGTGTGAGTGTGTTGGTGTACATGTGTGTATGTTGGTGTACATGTGTATTTGTTGGTGTGTGTCTGTGTAAATTGGTGTGTGTGTATTTCTGAATGTTGGTGTGTGCGCATCTCTTTCTGCAAGTGCGCACCGATCTGCGTGAGTTCCTTCCCATCTGCCTGAGTGTCTATCTGTCTGTCTGGATGTCTGCCTGCCTGTCTGTCTGTGGGTCAGCATGATCGTCTCTACCTATGTATGTTTGTCTGTCTTCCTGCCTGTCTATCTGTTTGAATGCCTGCTTGTCTGTGTGTCTGCCTGCCTGAATGTCTGTCTGTCTGCCTGTATATCTGTCTGCATTTCTGCCTGTCTGTCTGTTTGCCTGTCTGCCAGCCTGTATGTCTGTATGTCCATCTACCTGTCAGTCTGCATTTGTGTCTGTCTGTCTGCCTGCCTGTATGTCTATTAGGCTCTCACTAATAATGAGACCAACAAACAACAAGAAGAAGAACATAGAAGAAGAAGAGGAAGAAAACAACATACAAGAAGAAGAAGAGATTAATAATAAGAAGAACATAGAAGAATAAAACAACATGAAGACCAGATAAGACAATATAGGAAGAACAACTAAAAACCAGAACAAGAACAAATCAAAACAAAAAAGAGAACACGTACAAAACGAAGAATAACAAAAACTAGAAGACTAATCAGAAAAATGTTGACATCAATTCCGGTTAGCTTATCTCAAAGACCTAGACTAGCTATCTTTGCCTTAGCAATGATTGTTAAACAGCTTTACGGTTGCTAAATAACTTCTGTGTTGGACCTTGCCAACAGACGCATACAATAAACGCCGCCCACATATTTTTCACACTGACGAGATTAAATGGCGCTAGCAAAAGATATTTATTTATCGGCCCTTTTCTCGGAATGTCTCTCTATTTGCTGTTCTTGGTATATATCCGTTGTGTTATTTGTTTTCCTTTTTCTATTCGTTCACTTGAAAATATAATGTACGAGGTGTGTTCAAATGAAACCGGAGCAAACTGCAACAAGTGAACATACGTACCATTCGCATGATGACGTCACTTCTGGTGTAAACTGCATATACCAACCGTCAAGTTTGCAAAATGGCGTTATCCTTTGACTCATATTTTCCTCAGCAGACTGTTGAAAAGATGGCGGATGTAATACGGAATCCGCCCAGAGTTTTGATCAGCGAGCGGTGATTCGGTTTCTAACAGCTGAAGGATGTCGACCAGTTGACATTCATCGCAGAATGCAGGTAGTGTATGGTGACAAAAGTGTGTCGAAGACAACAGTGACGAACTGGACAACGATGTTTAAAGAAGGACAGGAGTTATCACAACAATATGTGCCTGACCTGGTCTCGGAAGATCTTTCGTTAACTCACGTCCTTCTTTAAACATCGTTGTCCAGTTCTTCACTGTTGTCTTCGACACACTTTTGTCACCATGCACTGGCTGTATACTGCAATGTGAACTGGTCGACATCCTTCAGCTGTTAGAAACCGAATCACCGCTCGCTGATCAACACTGGACAGATTCCGTATCAGACCCGCCATGTATTCAACGGTATGCTGAGGAAACTATGAGTCGGAGAATAATGACATTTCGCAAACTTGACTGTTGGTATGTGCTGTTTACACCAGAAGTGACAATATCACGCGCATCCTATGTATGTTTATTTGGTGCATTTATGTCTGGTTTCATTTGAACACGCCTCATATGTATCTGCAATGTTGTTTTTTGTATAAACTTAACTGTGTTGTGTCGTTGATATACATGTCCATAAAGTTTCTCTGATAGTGTTGATTCTAGGAAGGTAAACGTCTGATCAGGCCCAGCACGCTGAAAGGGCATATTAGTCAGGGTCATGAAAAATATACTCCCCCAGACCCTCATCTCGACTTCCCTGGCAGTCCTTTCTGGAACGGACTGTTTTAATGACAGCCTGGCTAACCAGGTGAGGGTTTGACGTAATTCCCGTAGTAGTGAGTGACACGCAGATAAAGCCAAGCAGAGCACTTCAGCACGCTCGCGATGTGAGAAAAGCTACAACAAACCGCCACTGAACGTTCTTTTCAGTACGCACAAAGTTTAAATCTACCCATTGTGGGTATGCATTCAATTACAACAACATTAACAACAACATTAACAACAACAATAACAACATTACCAACACCACTAGCAACAACATTAACAACAACAACAACATTAACAACAACAACAACAACAACATTAACAACAACATTACCAACAACAACAACATTAACAACAACTTTACCAACAACAACAATAACATTACCAACACCACTAGCAACAACATTACCAACACCACAACAACAACATTTACAACAACAATATTAACAACAACATTTACAACAACATTAACAACAACATTAACAACAACATTAACAACAACATTTACAACAACACTAACAACAAAAACATTAAGAACAACATTAAGAACAACATTAACAACAACATTAACAACAACATTAACAACAACATTAACAACAACAACAACAACATGAAACAGGCTGCATTGGCCAATAGTGTCATCTAGCCAAGGGATAGGGATCGCAGTGGAAAGGCACACACGAGACTCTGATGAAATCGGATGTGCTGGTTCGAAAGTCGCAAATATCGCAGCCTTGCTGTAATCTACGAAACAACGTCCTTTTCAGAACGAACGCAGAAGAAGAAGAAGGATTATCAATATGGTTGCCAAAGTGAGCTTTGCGAGTAGCAGGATGTAGTCCGGAGAGCTTAATGCGTTGTGTCGCTAGTTTACAGCTCCATTTTTGCCCTATTTGGGGATTTCGTGGCGAAGTGGTTAAGCCGTCGGCCTCGTGACCAGGTGGTGTGGGTTCGACTCCGGACACCGCCGTCTTTTTCACGGGTGCTTGATGCGGAGTCCCCTGCATCTCGTAGTCACCCCCTAGTCGTCTCGTCCTTGACATGCCACTGGGGTTGGGCGGCTCGAGACGAGAGAGTGAGGATAGCAAGTTAATCCTGACTAAAAATAACGCTAGCAAAATAAATTATGCCGTCATCGTGGGCGGCGGCCTTTGCCTTTTTTTTTGGGGGGGGGGGCGCACATTTTCACCTTTCTGTCCGACACATCGGTTTTCGGCAACGTTTACTTATGACTGTTATTTGCAGAGAGTCCTCTGGCCCATCTCTCTACCCCCTCCCCCCCAAAAAAAACACACAAAAAACAAAACCAACCTTCCACAACACCATGTGAGCATGTACGCCATATTATATATCTACTGCATGCACACGTACATGCGACACAAAACATCTGCTATCTACAGAAATCACGAAGTTTGATACTTATGTACCCTAGCGATGCCTATAGAAATACCTACTACATTTTTCAGCTAACCTATATCAGTTTGTGACTTACTTACTTACTCCAATACATATATTAAAAAAACCGTCTTCGATAATAGGAAATAATGATGACAAGAGAGGCGAAGAAAAGAACCTACGATTGTATGGCTTGGCTTCGTTCGTTCGTTCTCAATCTCCCGCTACCAAACCCTGAAAGGGCTTAAGTAGCAGAATGTAGTCCAGAGAACGGAATGCCTTGTGTCGTAGTTTACAGCTTGACTGCGATATTTGCACCTTTCGGTGTAACACATCCGACTTCAAAAACTTGTTTTGAGTACCTGGTTAGCATTTCCTCTTCGATCCCTTCTCCTTAGCCACTCTGCCCTGTTGCAGCCTGTTATCCAGGATCACCGCGTGGAGGTGTAGAATGGTCTTGGCAGCTTTGGTTCGCTGGCCCTAACGCTAGCAGTCAGCTATGGGTCGCTGACCACTGCAGCTCATGCTCTGCCCTACGATTGTATGACACATTTCGACAACAAAACAGCCAAGTTTTAAAGTACGAGTTTGAAATGGATTGGTCCACCGCACGAAGAGACTTCCTACATAAGAATGCACGTTCCAGGAGTCATTAACCAGTTGCACGCGTGCTTGTCTAAATATGGACTCCTTCTGCGATAACAGCAGCGATCTATCACGCAGGAAGAATTTAAAAGCGAATGTTTTCCACATTTTTTTCAAGTCTAAAAAACAAAACTGAGAGGCTCAGAAAAGAATCTTATCGTTTCCCGATCCCGTATTTTTTCCCCTTCATGTCTCCTCTCCATCACACCCTCTCACCAGTCTAGATCTACCTATCTCCTAACATTTCATCAGCGAAAATCTTCCCAATTTTTTTTTTCCTGCTGCTGCTTTGACGTGGACTTTACCCAATTCTTCCTCTCCTATCTCTGTCCATTACCTGGGCTTATCGACTTTTCCCAGAATGGCACGTGCCTCTAGAGTTTGCGCGTGTCAGGCCAGGTCTGCAGGCACGCGAGCAAAATTACCACATCTCTGTGACGTTTGCCACCTCCTATTTCGTTTTCTTTCCGTCGAACACCCACTCACTATTACAGCTTTTATCGTTTCGGCTTTTCTCTCTTTCCCAGGCTCTGCACAGAAAGGGAGCTGCCATAATATATATCTAATCATAGTTCATGGTTGTGTCCTCTAACACGCCCAGTATCTCTCGGTCCAGTTTGACTCTCCCTATTTCTTTCTCTCGCTCGTTCCATATCTCTCGCAATCTTTATACCACTCTATATCTTTCTCAATCCCTAACTCTTTCTCAATCTATATCTCTCCCAATCTCACTTTCAATCCCTCTCTCAATCTATATATCTATCAATCTATCTCTCGCTCTCTCTCCACTCCCTCTCCATCTGAATCTCTATCTCACCCTCTCACTCCCTGTATTTTTCTCAATCCTTTCTCTATATTTTCAATCACTGTCTGTTTCTCGGTCAATCCCTATCTCTTTCTCTCAATCCGTATCTCTCTCTCTCGCTCAATCTCCATATCCCTCTCGCTCAATCCTCAACTTTCTCTAGCTCAAATCCTTTCTCTCTCACTCAATCCATATCTGTTTCTCACGTAATCCATCCCTCTCAATCAAAATCCCTATCTCTCTCGCTCAATCTCTATATCTCCCTCGCTCAATCTCTATCTCTCTCGCTCAATCTCTATATCTCCCTCGCTCAATCTCTATCTCTCTCGCTCAATCTCTATATCTCCCTCGCTCAATCTCTATCTCTCTCGCTCAATCTCTATATCTCCCTCGCTCAATCTCTATCTCTCTCGCTCAATCTCTATATCTCCCTCGCTCAATCTATATCTCTCTCGCTGAATCTCTATATCTCCCTCGCTCAATCTCTAAATATCTCTCGCTCAATCTCTATATCTCCCTCACTCAATCTCTATATCTCCCTCACTCAATCTCTATATCTCTCTCGCTCAATCCTTATCTTTCTCTGACTCAATCCCTGTCGCTCACTCCCTCACACTTTCTATCTCATCCTACTTTCACTTATTCCCTCTTTCATATTACTTTTCATTTACTCCCTCTTCTCTTACTTTTTAACTCGCACTCTCTTTCTCTAGCTACCTCACACACTGACCTTCCCTCCCACTTATCTTCCATCTCTCTCTCTTTCTCTCTCTCTCTCCTTCTGTCTCTCTCTCTCTCTCTCTCTCCAACGCACACTGTCTCTGTCAATCTCTGTTACACTCATTCACACTATTTCAATCAATCATTCTTTATCCTCAAACACACACTCTCTACGTCTCACTTTCTCCCACTTTCTCTCGTTCTCTCTTTCTAACTATATTTATCTCAAACTAGACTTCTCTCTCTTTCTCTCTAACTTTATTTCTCTCTCTTTCACTCTAACTATATTTCTCTATTTTTCTCACTTTTTTCTGGCCTCTATCTTTCTTCTCTCCTTTTCTCTTTTTCTCTCTCTTTCTCCTTCTTTCGCTCTCTCTCTCTCTCTCTCTCTCTCTTCTTTCTTTCTCCCTATTTTCTTTCTTTCTATGTCTTTCACTATCTCTCTCTCTCTTTCCCTTTCTCACTCTTTTTTCTTTCTCTTTTTTCTTTTTGTCTCTTTGTGTCTCTTTCTCTCTGTCTTTCTTTCTTTTCCGTCATTCTTTCTCTCTCACCTTCTTATCTCTTCTCTCCGTCTCCTCCTCTGTCTCCGTCTCTCTCTTATCTGGTTGCTCTTCCCAAAGCCTTCATCATTCATTACCTGTCCTCACCAACCCTAGCCATTAATTTAATTAAGGAAGGAAAAATCTCCCTCTTCAACTCATTTAATGACAGTTAACTTTCCTATTTTCTAACTTCCTCCTCCCTTATCCTCTTTTTAACCTCCTCTCTTTTCTCCGTTCTACTACTGTTTCGCGCTCTTAATATTTCTCTCTCCTTCCCCATAATTTTCTTTCCATCCGAAATAAACTTAGACAACGGAGGCACAACGGCCGCCCTCACACGAACATTATCCGACTTCTGTCTTCAAACTCCTCCTTGCCTCTCTCTTTGATTCTCTTCTTATCTTCCTTTCTGCCCCCCATCTCTCACTCCCCCTGCGGTCTACTATTTTCACCGTCCTCAAACTCCTCCTCGCCTGTCTCTCTAATTGACTCTCTCTTTGTCTCTTTTCTCTTCCTCTCTTTCTGTTTGTTTCCCTCTCTCTTCCTCCCTCTCACCCTCCCTTCCTCACTCTCACCCTCCCTTCCTCCCTCTCACCCTCCCGTCCTCCCTCTCACCCTCCCTTCCTCCCTCTCATCCTCCATTCCGCCCTCTCACCCTCCCTCCTTCCCTCTCACCCTTCCTTCCTCCCTCTCACCCTCCCTTCCTCCCTCTCATCCTCCCTCCCTCTCACCCTCCCTCTCACCCTCCCTTCCTCTCACCCTCCCTTCCTCTCACCCTTCCTCCCTCTCACCCTCCCTTCCTCCCTCTCCCCCTCCCTTCCTCCCTCTCACCCTCCCTTCCGCCCTCTCACCCTACCTCCCCCCCTCTCACCCTCCCTTTCTCCCTCTCACCCTCCCTCCATCCCGATATACAATTATCTCACCGTCAGCTGTTTTTCTCAGAATTCACAGCTCTTAAAGTACGCATTTAAATATCTGCCCTTCCCTCCGCCACCATTACCTCCGCGCCCCCTCTCTCCCGCACCCTCTCTCCCCAGCACACCTCTATCTGCCACCGCCCCCTCCCCCCTCCTCACATACATGTTACTTCTCCCATTTTCTCATCTTGATACCAATCCAATTAAATGTTATACATTTGCGTTTTCTAACTCCTACTTCTCCTCTCTCTCTCTATCCCTCTCTCTCTCTTTCTCTGTCCCTTTCTCTCCGTCTCTCACACCCACTCTTTTCCTCACCCAATCTTTTCATCTTTCCCTCTCTCCCTCTCTCTCCTTCTCCCTCTCTTTCTCTCTCCCTTTCCCCCTCCCACTCCCTCCATCCTTCACCCTCGATCTTTCTCCCTCTTTTTTTCGCGTTCACTCCTCTCCCTTCCTCCCTCTACCCCCTACGTTGTCACCCCTCTCTCCCCATCGACCTTTCTCTCTCCCACTTTTTTTCTTTCTCCTTCTAACTGCCTTTATCTTGTCCCTCTCCCCCTCTTCCCCTCGACATCTTTCTCTTCTAATCCCCCCCCTCCCGCCTCCTTTCTTCACTCTTTCCTTACATCCCTTCCTCCTCCCTCAAATATCCTCACCCAATCACCTCTTAACATACCAAAGATTACGTGATTACCCTAGACCATTCGCTTTCAGCCACCAAGCTAAATAGCTTCAACCCTGTTACCTCTTCGATCCAGTCGACCCAGCCGTAAATGGGTACCTTTTATACTGTTACGAACGAGAAAATACAGAGAGGACGGAAACTAATGCAACCTACCTCCCAAACAAACTGTCGACTCGTCCAGCATTATGCCTCGCTCTTCACCCCTCCTCCAAGAGTTACTCCTGTGGACCTCTTTCCTTCTACTTTCTTCAAATAAGAGACAAAGGTTTGCGTACTCAAGTAAGGTTTGCCCTCGTGTCTCTGACATCCTCGTTTCTACTCCTCTCTCTACTTTTTTGCGCACAAACATTTTCTCTCTATAAATCTCTGTTTATCCTTCTCTCTTTCGTTCTCTCTGTCTCTCTGCCTGCCTCTCTCTCTCTCTATATATATATATATAATCTTTCACCCTCTCTCTATCTCTCTCTTTCTCCCTCTCTCTATCTCTCTTTCTCTCTCTCTCTATATATATATATATATAATCTTTCACCCTCTCTCTATCTCTCTCTTTCTCCCTCTCTCTATCTCTCTTTCTCTCTCTCTCTCTATATATATATATATTTCTTTCTTTCTCTCTCCCTATATCTCGCTTTCTTTCTCTCTCTCTAGCTACCTACCTCTAAATCAATCTATCGTTATTGCTCTCTCAATATGCCTCTCTCTCTCTCTCTCTCTCTATCTACCACTTTCTATCTTTTTATATAGACATATTTATCCCTTCTTTCTCTATATCTCTCGCTCTCTCTCAATCTATGTCTATCACTCGCTTCTCTCCTGTAGCTCTCTCTTTCTCTCTCTCTCTCTAGTCTTCTCTAAAGCGCTCTCTCTCTAGCTTTCTCTCTCTCTAGCTTTCTCTCTAGCTTTCTCTCTATGTCTCTATAATGTTATTTCTAATCTCTATCTCTCAATCTTTCTCTCTATCACCCACTCTTTCTATATATATAAACATTTATCTCTATATCTCTCTCTATCTTTCTCAACCGGTCTCTATCACTCGCTATCGTTGATTATCTCTTCTAGTTCTATCTTTCTCTTCCTCTCTCCCTCGATCACTCTCTCTCTCTTCCCTCCCCCACCTTTTCCTCTCCCCACCTCTCCCCCTTTTCTCTCCTTCTTCCCCTCCCCACCTCTCCCTCGATCTCTCTCTTCCCTCCCTCACCTCCTCATCTCCCCCACCTCACCCCTTCTCTCTCTCTTCCC